>JAOXYJ010077698.1:0-11652 GCA_028566555.1 Lithophaga nigra
GATCAAGGTATGAAGCAGATCTAGTTGTATCTGTGGTATCCTTTATTTCTAGTTCAATGGGATAGATGCGATCAACATAGTCACCAAACTTTGAGTTATCCAGTGAAAGGAAATTTCACTGTGAAGGAGTTATCTTATCCGAATGGTTTCCTTAACCATGGCTTCGGTTCATTTCGAAATGGTTGAATGTAACTTCTGCATATGTTAATAAGCTAGATCTCCAAGAATACGGTACGTAACATTTGTTCATTTCTTAGAAAATATCGGCAATAGAATACTAAAGGAACATATTTAGAAAAGTAGAATCCGTAGACAAGGCAAAATATGGGAAGACAGAAACGGACTAACTACGAAAATTACAAAAAGACAATATAAAACTGAAGAAAAAAGTAAACAAAAGAAAAGAAAACATAAACAAGACAACACAAAAACCAAAGCACTTACAATGTGAAGCCCACAAAAATCGGGGGTGACATCAGGCGCTCTAGAAGGGTAAGCATGTCCTGCTCCGTCGACGGCACCCGTCACATTGTAAATGGGTCTAAAGGATGTAAATTAAAGTATTTCTAGTATTGTTAAATAACTCTCTACTCAAGCAATGACATAATTTCCATCCCTCTAAATGAAGAATGTCAACACATTGTTTAAAACTGAATGATCGACGAAAGATTGCCTTTCACATTGTTTTGTTTCCTTTAGGGCAAGGAGAAATATAACACAATCTGTCATGAACTATAACTCACAAAAGTTTCAGGCATTCTTGGTAGATACATAAGGCGTTTAATTAAGCCTTAATTTCTCCAGCAAACATCGGAGACATGCTTGCTTATCTACGACATAAACCATAATTAACACCAGAGCTCAATTTCTATTACTGTTTTAAATTGGCTCTAAAACTACGGATTAAGGACAGTATTATTTTAGAATATAATATCAAAAGTTGAAATAGAGTGGTGATAGTGTGCCAAACGTAAAGAACGAATAGAAATAATAACAGAATATCCTACAATACATATGCTGTGTCTGCAGCCTCTTCAATTATGCTCTATGTCGCGTTTTAAGCACAATTTTTGTATTCAAAAAGATCACAAAAAACGGAAGTATTTTGTAATAGATTATATCAGTACAAAACAATTTTTTTCATATTATTTGAAAATAACAAATTACAGTTAAAGATACCTTTTTTCGCCAGGGAATGGGAAATTAGAGCTGTTTTGGATCAATCAGCAATTCAAAAATATTTTGGGGGGAGTAGCACATTATTTACCTTTGTTTTGTCCCCCCCCTGTTTAGGAGGTTAAAGTAAAAGGTCCTGTCATTAAGTGTAGTTTATTGGAAAACCATTAGCGAAAATCACGCATATAGACAAAGGCATGTTCGAGAATACGAAGACACAGAAGAACAAAAATTCGGTTACAAATATGGAAATACGGTTGTATAATAAAATAGCATTTTCACCCCCCTTTTTAGAAAAAATTCCCTCCATGCTGATTAATATTAATCGGAATACACCTTATGTAAAAATTACATGCATCAATGTATTTTTATTTCTTTGAAATTGCACTTCGCACGAAAGAGAAAAGAAAGGTTTGTATTGCTCTGTCTTTAGTTTTCCGTGTCATGTTTTGTGAATCACTATTTGACTTTGTGACTTTGTTTTGCCATGGCGTTGTTTGTTTGTTTGTTTTTGTTTACGGTTTCTGATTGCCCCTTTGGTATCTTAGAACTTTGCTTACTCAGGGTACCGGAACGCGACTATGGCAAGAGGTAAATTTAAAAGAAGAAAAATACGTTCCTTAGCGACCAGAAACAACAAATACCAAAAGTTCATTCATTACATATATACATTCCAAACAAACTTGTCACCTAACCCCTAGCTGTAACAGTATTGTGCATGTGTAAAATGTTCATTGACTACATGGAATGATGTGCGCAGCTTATTTATATGGTCCAAAAACGTAAACTGAATAAATACAAGGGATTTTAATAGTAAATACAACTGCCGTGTTTTTTATTCTTAGTCACAAGTAAGTAAACCATTTGGTATCGAAATTGGCCAATGAAAGGGTAGCAATAAGTTACTAATTTGGCCATTTCTGATGGAAAGTAACATTTTATCGTTTTTTACCTGATTCTACTTAATAAAAATGATACTTTGTGGTGTCTCTGTCTCTTGTCTTCTAGAGAGGTTGATGACAATGGGTTCAATTCAGTCTATGGGAAAATATCGCAACTAATGCCGAAACTTTAAATATTATGATTTGCAACAAAATATTTCAACCTCATATTAATGATACAACAACCAATTTATGATTTTAGATTTGGCTTATAATGCATGCAGATCATATTAAAATGATATTAAATTTTATGCAAAAGATAGACAATGCATAATGAAGAAAAACTTTAAACATGTTACTGAGGAAGTGATGTTTTGCTTTCGTTGATCGTATTTTAGTATTTTTCATAATGACTATCTAACCTTTCTACGTATATATAAAACAAAAAATAAAAAATCTATACAGATCCTACATCTTCACGAATCCAAACTAAATTATATATTTACTGTCTTTATTTTTGGCAATGTCCATAAATTTGCAGGGCTTCACTTAGTATCTATATCTCCATGAACTCAGATAAGTTTAATTCTTCTGAAGCCCATTTTTCGACAGTTATTCGTTCCCCTATTCTATTTACACCATTTCTATAAAGTACGCAAACTGCATACCTTGTAGGCTGTAAGAAATGTTTGTTTTATAACACATGAGAAACTTCTTGTAGATACAGAAGAAGCACTAAACAATGAAAGCTTCTAAAACGTAGAACATAGTAAACAACCCATCAAAAGTTACTCGTCTACAAATAGCTATAATGATGACTGATTGTTTACAAGTGATCTTTATAATTTTTTACTATCACAGTCGTTTTCAAGAAGATCTTTAAGTGTATTTTTATAGTCTCCCATGCTAAACTTTATTCTACCATAACAGTCATTTTGGGATTTCCATCATTCCGTATACCTATACTACGCCCATTGCCCACAGAATCTTGAAATACAAACAAGTATTGCAGGACCTTATAATCGACGATTTTAAAGCTAAACCTCTAGATTGCTATTGCGACAATTCCCCTCACAAATAAAATCCCGGTGATAGACTTGAATATCGTAAACAACAATTGTCTCGGTAATATCCTTGTAAAAGGACCAAAGTACCTTGAGCCAAAATCCATTTATTGGAAATTACATCTTCGAATTCTAAATGGATTTCTCTGTAGGACTACGCCAGAAAATGAGTTAAAAGAAAAAAAGAGAAGGAAGTTGATTGTCTTTCAGAATGGGTGAAATCTGTGAGGTCACTGATTAAAATATACGAATCAACAAATTAAACAGGTTAACTTCGACAAATGCATTACCAGTCTTAAAAAACCCTGATGTGGCTGAAACCTTATCCAAAATATGACAAATTTGTTTTTGTTCTTGCAAATAAGGCTCTAACAACATCATTTTTCTCTGCTAAAGCCATTACATCGACTGTTTAATGACAGAATTAGGCATTGAAAGTTCATAAGACAATCCTTACATATACAGCTACCACGCCCTCAAAAGAACAGATAATCGACAATCTCAAGTCCGTATTGGATTCTTTTGTTCTATCCACCGAAAGTGTAGGTTGTGATCTTTCCTCCTCTTTGTACTCGACACCAAAATGTAATAAATATCCGTACAAACAGTCTGTCTTTTAACAAATAATTTCTATTTTAACAGCTGTCAAAATGGACATAAAGAAATACTGTGACATCAGCTATTCTAGGAGTGGCACCAATCAAATGTGCTTCTTAAAAGACTCAAAAGACTTGATGGACCCCTAATATCTAGATATTTTTTGTTGCAAAAGCATTAAATATATACGTCTCCCAGATGAAATCGGATCTTTCTCTTGGGTCATAGTTTTGGGTCATGACTTTTTCCAGGAATTGACAATTGGCAACACAGCGGGTGTCTTGTAATAGGCAGCCGCTGCATACTCATCCGGAGAACCTGAATTCACCCCATGTTTTTTTCTTGTTGTGTCTGATGTATTTGTTTTCATCCGGATTTGTCTTCGTCCCTTGATTGTCGGTTCGGCTGTATTGATCCTTCTTTTTTGTATTGATTTTCTTTCCTTGTCTTACTATCACTATGAAAAATCCAATGATCATTCATAGTTACATTATCTTAATCGTTTCCAAGAGGAAAATCATAACTTGCATTTTCCACAGGATACAAAGATCCACGTCAGCGGCATCTTGGAATTCCTATCGGCATGAAAAGCACAAACTTGGTAAAGGATTATTCAACGATCAATCAAGAACATTCTTGATTTAACTCTTTCCGTCGTTTAACAAAATAAAATCTTTAAGAGCATTTTTCATAGTGTCCCATATAAAACTGTTAATTCGTGTATGATGGCTATCTTTATTTTCGGATCGGCACCAATTTAACATTTTGGGGGAACATTTGTGTTGATCTGATACGTTAAGTGGTTTCTGAGACGAATCGTTTACGTACAACGGTGACGACCACAGTCAGAAAGTGATGGTGCAACGTGATTACAATAGCGCACTGGTCCTTTGGACCAGGTGAGCTAAAAAAGGGATAATTCTACATATTCAAGGGCCTGAATCTTAATAACTGTAATGAGGTCATTATGACTATTGTTCATGGTGGATCTCAAAAATGATTTTAACAGCTGTTTGGTAAAACATAGCACAAGTATAGAATTAATAACATATAAATAGTAAAGTTCATAAGGCATAAAATGTAAACTATGTAAGGAAAGCCAACCGACATAAAATGTAATAAACATGTATAATTAATTATATTTGCAGCGGAACGTGTCGTGGAGTTGTACATTCCCTAGATTTTTTTCATATATGGCATAAAACATCCACTTTTCAAAATATGACTGATGAATTATTCTCGCATTATTTACTGAGAAATGTGTCATACATACCAGGAACACGGGACATTGTTGGAACGCCACTTGTACTCACGAACACATGAATAACAGTTACTGTTAAACTTTTGCCTCGATTAAATAAGCGGCAAAAGTAACAGTTAACGGAAGTCAAATTTACACGGCGGGTGCGAAGACAAATTCACCTATATGTAGTGCTTTACCTAGGTCAAAGTACAGAAATGTTACATTGTCAATTATTGACTGACAGGTGCCTTGTCGTTAAACGACTGCGAACAAAACGATTCTGATTGACGGCCAGTAGGTTCTGTTTAGATTGTGAAGTTTCATTTTCAGTCCAACCTTTTTCTTTTACAAGCAACATTGCTTGCGATGGCGGTTCATATTACCTTTTCGAACAATGAGGATCTTATGAGCGGCGTTTAACAATCGGCCACTGTCAGTCACTTATTAACAATGACGTGACGCAATTCTGTGACGTGTCAAAGTATGCGTTCTTTGCGCGTTTGTCGTTAAAGTTTGACTTCAGTAGATAAAAATTTTTGTCGCTTTGTTCACCGCTGTATTATTCATAGTAGTATATTTCCGATATTTTGTCCTTTATGTTGTAAATCCATCTGTGAAAACATGGAATATCTGTTAAGGGGTAACTAGATATGATTTTATATGCTTCTTTGATAAGAACGAACAGGGATGATTCTGCTTACATGACATTGATTTCCTAATTTCTTACAGTTAACGTTACAAAAAATCACTGAAAACACAGCTTCAATAATTATGATTGAACAAAGTCAGACCAAGGATTTGAAAGTTAATCTAGTAGCGTGATTTTACATGACTTTTTCAAATATTTTGAGATTATTTTCCCTTGAAACTGTAACCAAAATATATGACGACTGCCAAATAATTATACTAGGTTATAAACAAGAAACAAGACAAAAAATAACAGAAATAAAAAATAAAAACAGGATAAAATATCATCCATAAACGTAATTTTTAAGTGTGAGAAGCTGTTACCTAATTTTATATCTTAAGACATAGCCTTTTTTCAACCGTCTTTAGTGATGGAAAAGTAACCTAAAACACTCAGATGAACAAAAACTTTATTCATGAAAAGATAGATTTAGTCTTTTTATATGTAAGGAATTTAGTGGAAACTATAAGACAGAGCTTCATTTTCAATTGAAAGTGTGTTAATCATCATTAGTGGCCTTCTTTTTTGTCATGTTTGGAGTGCTTTAAGCCGCAGAGAATTTCTTTCACAATGCTATTAGAACAGTTAGAAGTATTAATAAAGTGCTGTGAAAAACCCGTAAGTGAGAAATATTAATGTTTTGATACAACATCATGTGCAAAGACAGTCAACATTTACATTTTGGCTATATGTAAAGTTCGAAGATACCAAAGGGGCAGCCAGAAACCGTAAATAAAAAGAACATACAACGTTTGGCCAAACATAGACACAAGGACAAACACAGACTACAAAACATAACACTGAAAACTAAAGACAGAGCAACACGAATCCCACTAAAAACCGGGGGGTGAGAACAGGTGCTCCGGAAAGGTTATCATCTCATGCTCCACTAGTGTTGCTCCTATTAAATCCAGTAATAAGTCGCATTCGGTGGTAAGTCATGAATAAGGAAAGCAGGACGGGACTGTGATTACGACAAACGGAACATATCAGAACTTTCATTGAAGTCGATGATTATATCTATCTGTAGGAGAAAAAAGTTTGTATTGAAGGATAACTCTGCATAACAAAAAGTTAAAACTTTTGGTCAGTCGAATTAAAAAAAAAAAGCTTTTTCATAATTAATGAAATTCTTTGTGATGTTAAGCATTATCCTAAAATTTACAAATGTTACTATAACTCTTTCAGGATCTGAATCATCTGTACGTTTAGTAGATGTAGACGGAGATGGTTTACTGGATATTATCACTGGTCTAGCTGTAGGCAAAGATATTACAACAATGGTGTCTGAAGCTACCATGGATAAATTCTGTGAAAAACTTGGTAAAGTTTTTAAATTGTAAAAATGGCATTAAATACCCGTTTTACATGACTGTACAACATATGCATTATACTTACCGATGTCTCATAAAAGTAATGCCGAAGGCCACTAAACAAGGTTAAATTATTTAAAAGCACATAAGTCACAACATTCAAACAACAGAAACATAGATCAAAATATGTTATCTGACAAAAAGAGATATATGCTTTATCAAACAGCTTAAAGATTCACTATATGGTGTAATACGTAAAATTATGTGAGTGATATTTTCAAGTTTACAAAATTTTAACACATTTTTGTATCTGAACTTTAAACATCAGAAAAAGCTGGATCAGAACAGTTTTTTTATTCCTTAAAAACAAGAGTTTTTTCATTGAATGAAGGATCAAGTACAAAAATCTTTCTTACCTTCATGCAAAAATTTATTGGGAAAAAACTTCAAAGCACTTAAATTTGTTGAAGGTCATAATTAAGCTGAAGAATAAAGCCATCGTGAGTTGTATCCTTCTAGGATTAAAAATTTTGTTTTTCGTGCCTTAAATTTCCACGACTCAAATTTTAGTGTGCACAGTGAATAGATAAATTATGAATTTGATGTATGAGCAACAAGCAGTTTCAGAAATATCAAAGTTTACCAGTTCTCTTTTCATTCACCAAAAATTGTGTCACTACAAATATAACTTAAATTAATGAGAGTGTCATTAAACCCCAATCAGTGAAAACTCATTTGGAATAGCTTTGAAATTACAGGTATGACTACTCCTTGTGCAGGGGCTGTAGTAGCGTTAAGAGGTTATGATGGAAAATTGTTATGGAAGACTACCACTTATTCTGAAATCTTTGCTATAAACTGTCATGGAATTGATGTTAACAAAGATGGGACTGATGATTGCATTGTTTCAGGACGTCTCAAGGATCTTAGAGCTCTCGATCCCAAAACAGGTACAGATGTATTATGTTGTTTTGACCTTTATAGGTTGATTAATAGAAACTGTATACCTGATAACACTTTTTATTTTTCTGATAAATAACTATAGATTAAAATTCTTAAATAGTAACAACAGTCAAAGCTGAATATAAGTTTAATACCTCGTTACCATCTAAAAAAGGCCGAAATAAGGTTTTATGGCTGTAAAAGTGATATGAAGAATGATAGCTCTCTGTATACTGATACGTCAAATATTAGAAGTTGACGCAGTATAAAGACTTCTGGATTTCTAATCTGACTGTTTCAAAAATGCCTCTGGATAATTTTATGGGAAATCCCAGGATGATCCTGGATGACGCTTGGCAAAAGTTCTTGGTAATCCTAGGATTCGTATCTTGAACAACGTGAGACGAAACTAGGAGAGTATTGCAACAAGGTTATCGTAGGAAAACCTGGGATAAAATTGAAAAGTTCTGAATCATACTGTCCTAGGTTTTCCTTAGACTGTATTAGCCAGTCCAAAATACTGCAAGATAAAAAAATCCCAGGTTATCTCAGAAAATCCTGGGATTTACCAGGACTGTCCCAGAAAGTGCAAGAAATAATTCAGGATGAATATTTCTTTTAATTGACAATGCTATTCTGCAGAAACAAAACAAACAACAACAAAAAACAAAAACAAAAAACCCCAAAAACAGTCTCAAAACAAAAACGAAACAAAACCCAATAAAAATGTATGCTATAAAATGGCACTACAACTAATGTTTTGGCTGTAGAAAATGAAAAATTCCTACGTTTTTGTTTAAACGATAAAGGCAGAGAATCGAAGAAACTGAATATTTATAGTTATGTATTCTCAATATAAATAATTAGTTACCTTTTACTAGTTCAAATAATTGTCTGGTCTCAAGATTTTTTGTGTTCATTTTCTTACTGATGGCTGTTTTTGGCTATTACTTTAAATTTTGAGAAGTAAATATCTTTGTTCTCATGATTTTTCCAAATGCGTAATTTCTACATAATACTTCTCAGACATTTTTGTGACTAAGATGGACCCTAACTATTCCCGAGTTTTTCAAAAAGCAGTGACTTTATACATGGAACATGTGTCCCAGAATTTCTAGGTATATGAAAATTAGAATCATTATAAGTGAAACATACACATATCCTTTTTAAAAAGTCATTACTTATCCCAGTTTCTGGTATTTCGGTACCAGCATAAAATTGTTTAAAATTTAAAATGCCTCGAATTTTAGAAAACTCAGGAGTATCTCCCACGTGCATAGCTATGTTCTTAGCTGGTTGTTTGGCTTCCACATTAGGCCATTTTGGTATTTACTTCTGCTCTTCAACCTTTTGGATATTCTCTTGGTTTTCCATATTTCAGTCCCCAAGCACAACTGATGAAAGATTATTTCCCGAAATGCGCATATAGTGCAATACATTTTGTATCATCAAATGTTATTTTTACCACTGCTGGTGGACCAAAGGTCCCCGTGGGTACCATCAGCCCAGTTGCTTGTATTTCGGTACCAGCATGAAGTTCTTTAGAATTTAAATTTGCCGCAGTAAAATTTACTCAAATTTTAGAAAACTAAGAGTATCTCTCTCGTGCATAGCTCTAACCTTAGCTGGTTGTTTGGCTTTCACTTTTCAGTCATTTTGGTATTTACTTCTGCTTTTTGGATATTGGTTTGGTTTTCCATATTTTAGGCCCCTAGCACAACTGATGACAGATTTTTTCTCAAAATGCGCATATTGTGCAATAAATTCGGTATTATAAGATGTAATTGAAAGAAACCATGATCTTTAGTTTTACTTTTAGTCCTAAAATTATCTTAGCTTTTCAAAATGTACAGCTTCTCCAAGCTTTCACTGAAAACCTTGGACATCATAGGATTTCCTAGCATATCTTAGGATTTTGTTTTGAGCTCGGATAGCTTTTTGCAGGGTGTCAGCTTCGAGATATGATCAGCAAAGCAGGACTCGGAATTCAAATTTTGAATTAATCAGTATTTTACCTGTACATTCTCCGGGTAGGCATCCTCATAATTAATCTATATTTATACTTTGTTCATTCACGTAACACATATATTATAGGTTTTTGCATGAATATTGGTAAATATTTTCCTGAGTAGAATATTATACAATTGATATTCTGTGAGGAACAACATTTGCCTATATTCATGCATTTACCCTTTTATTGCAGACTTACACTTTTAAAAATGCTTAAAAGCATCATTTTCGTCATTAATAACATCATGATTTGAATGGGATGTTGCACTATTGCAGTGTGATAAAATATTGCACATCTACTTTTGGTTACTTTTCATTCCAATGCAATAAAACCCTTTATCGAGTCATGATGGTAATATCTACATGCTCGTTAAATCTTGTTATTTCTGTATCATGTCTCCAAGATATACATCCTCATCATTTGTTCTTAATATACATTTAACGGTTACGTATGATGCTTACATAAAAGTCTGTTTTCCAAACTGTGTTTAACGTCTTGAGGCAAAATGTATGAATAACGTGCAATAAATATATTATAATGCTCTCTGCAAGTAGGTAAAATATCAACTGTTCAACAAGATATCAAGCTTTATCCTCCACATGTTATAGAAAAAAAACGGATAAAGCCTATCTAATAAGCATTATTGAGATAGTAGCATAATAATGTCTCCTGGCACCCTATTCCTATGTAGAGCGAACGGTAAGATAAATTAGTTGAACTGGTTGAACGCGGTATGTGAAGAGGACACCGAGCGCAAACTTCCTCCAAATGAAGCGTGGCTTCTTTCTGCAGTATAATTAAGAAAATTTGGCAAATTTTAATATTCATTTCATTGTAGTATAAATACAATATGTGTGCATTTTCGGAAAATAAAAAATTATTTGCACTCGAGATGGCTATCTTTTCTTTTAATTTCTAAATCTCGTAGAAAAATTTTTTATATTTGCCAACAGTATACATGTATTGTATATTTCTAGTTTATCACTCAAAAATGCTTGATATTGTGACTTATAGCTCATATTTAATTACAACTTTTTGCAGAAAAACCACATAGCATAAACAATTCGGACAAAATCCTGCCCACCTAAGTCATGGCTGTCATATTTACAAAACAAAATCTTTGACTTGGTAATTAGCTGATATTTTATAGGTAAAACACTGTGGGTCTGTGATCCTGTCCATCTCCGTCATGGCTGGAATATTTACACAACAACACCTATACCTGACATGAACTATGATGGTGTTAACGAAATTGTCATTACTCATGGAGGAGATCCTGTAATACCTGCACAGGTAAGAAATCATTTTAGTTACCTATTTTTGGCTTAACAGCAATTCATGCTGAAGTAGAATATGATTATAGTGATGTATGCCTTCAATATGTAGAACATTGAATAAAATGTTATTTTAGTTTAACAAGGTTACAGCAGCTTGTTTTTAACAAAGCTTAAAAGGAGGATTGGTTGAATTCCTTATTATAAGCATTGAAAAATTGTTTACATTTAAAAAAAAAACTTAGTATCAAATTGGAGAAATCAGTCCTGACTCTGATGACATGGTTTGTATTGCCAATGATGATGATATAATAAAATTACTTTTTATGTTTATTTTTATGTAAAAATAATATTTACTAAGACATAAAATAGGTAGAAATTGTTTAATATTTAAGTACAGTTACATTTAAGAATCAGGCAGTACCTGTACTGAGGGTGATAAGTTGAAAATTTATTTCGGAAC
>JAOXYJ010077805.1:0-11651 GCA_028566555.1 Lithophaga nigra
CAGGTCTCCAGTAATGACGTGGCCAGCGGGACTGTATTTGTAAGGGGGATTGTTACAAGAGCAATCGGAAGGTTAAGCTTTGAAGTCGTCGATTATGAGGTCCTGCAATTCACGCCTCTAACTGACGATTCTGGTTGCAATGGGCGTAGTATAGGTATAAGAAATGATAGGAACGAATTTGTCTTTGAAATAAGGTGGAATCATAGATCTGGCAGATTTATGGTGTAGAATGTTTCCAAGATTGATTGCATCCAATCCTTTGTTGGCAAAAGGTAATGCAAGAAAAGAGAGGATTTCTTTTTCATTTTCATGTAGGTGTACGGGTTTAAAAAGTGTGTGATTTCAAATATCCAAAACAATAGCTTCCAGTTTATAGAGAGTGGAAGAAGGGTCAGCAATTGAGGATTCAAGACATGATTTGTAGAGAGAATAAAGTTTTGTAAGGGGTAAAGAATACAATTTAGTGCAAATGTGATGCATTCCTAGTGCTTTGTTAACGATTGGGAGGAGACCCGTAAGAGATACATCATGCAGCTGTGGAGATGTATAATGACGATGGTCATGACTCCTTTTACGTCTAGGAATATACTCGAAAAGGTTCATCACGTTCACATTATTACACCTTGGACTAGATAGGTTGCACCCATACGGTATTGCCGTTCCTAATTTTCTAATCCAGTACTCTTCGTTTTGTCTACGTAGTGGGGTATCTAAATTAGGATTATTACTTGGATGATATATCTTTTCCAAAATGCGGACTTTCTTAGAGAGAATAGAGTGATCGGGCTGGTTTAAATGATGGTAGACAGTAGGAAATTTGCTGGTATTGATTCCTGAACGGTGCACACACATGGGTTGGTTTAATCGCCCCCTTTTTTTCTCCGATATAAACTACCCCAAATAAGTTGCATTCTAATACATAGACAACATTTTCTGACTTGCAATCGAATCATCGTAGCTTCTAGTATTATAAGTCTTCTTAGTTACGTTACTAGTAAATTGTGTTTCTGTGATTTAAATGTTGCATATTTTGCAATTTTTTACCCCACATTTGGAGAATGAAAATTTCTGAAAAGCGTAAAAGTGAAACATAATGTGCAATATCTTCGGGCCAAAATGTTCTATTATCGTACCTCCTCCTTTTACTGAACCTTAACTGATTGATTGAATGGCGTTTTACGCTACTTGCAGCAATTTTTCAGCCATATCGTGCCGTCCAGATTTTATTGGGGGAGTAAGCCGGAGTATCCGGTGAGAACCCTCCCCCGACTTCCGGCAGGAACACTGGCAATCCTTGTAAATTAAGGTTGGAGTCGAGCACACGTCGCCACGAACCAGGCTCATACTCACAACCCAGTGTTGACGTGCCGGTAGTCGATAAAAGATGAGCCCACACCTAGACCCCTCGACCACCGAACCTTGCATGAGCATAAGCGAACCGTTTGAATATTTCAATCATAGATCAAATATTTCATTAACAATTAAAGAACTCAATTGTTCAGAGAACTATTGAAAGGCCTGTTCCGTTTTATTGACCTCTGATCTTTTCACCCCTGTCAAGGTCAAATGTCTAAGAGACCAATGTTGACGATCTCAGGTCTCCAGGACTTACAGTTCTGAATAGAAAGGCCTATGTCCTACGATTTTCGAGAAAAAATAATATCAAACTTTTAAGGGCAATAACTCCTATCAGGGATCGTCTTATTGAGTTACAGAACATAAAAATGTTACATCTTAAGGAGATAAACATTTACCCAACTATTTTGCATTAGCTATCTTTATGATTTTCGAGTTATGACAATTAAAATCTTTCAAAAGGCAATAACTCCTATACGGGATGGCCAGACTAAGTTGACCAATGGTAAAAGTGTTGCCTTTTAAGAACTTTAAGATTTTCCCCATTACTTTTCATCAGCTATCTTTCACGGTTTCGAGAAATAGCAACTTTGAATAATGTTGCGTCTAAAGGAAAGGAACATTTTCACAAAAGTTTTTCATCATCTATCTTTTACGGTTTCTGAGTTATGTAGATAACAAAATGCAAGATTAAAGATGAAGTATATAAGTATATATATCTAGCAAGTTATTATATACATATTTTTTTATCCTATGGAATGCAATATCAAAATAAAATGCTGATTTAAGTTGTTATATAGTTAGCAAATAATATACAGGTAGTTGCTTCCTTTTCTGAAATCCACTTACTTGCTACCGCAGGCAGATTAATATATATCTTATATATATT
This sequence comes from Lithophaga nigra, assembly GCA_028566555.1. Classification (NCBI taxonomy): domain Eukaryota; kingdom Metazoa; phylum Mollusca; class Bivalvia; order Mytilida; family Mytilidae; genus Lithophaga; species Lithophaga nigra. The sequence goes on from JAOXYJ010077805.1 coordinate 2,246, forward strand.
AAGCAAATGCCACACAGATGATTATTTCCATTTCTCTAGTACACATATTTGTTATCTGATGCGATTTCTCAGACAAATTATGTTTAACATATAGTTAGCAAATTACATACATGTTCTACAGTACACAAAACTATATACATTGTGCATCACATAAATAGAGAAATACAATTTCAGATGTTGTTATAGGATATTTTCTATACATTCAATACATTTTATTCCATATTTTTGTCTGGATATCGTAATACAAGAAACGATGCGAGTCAGACTCGAATTTTCAACAACGTCGTTAGGCTTGTGTTTACGAGTTTGCGACCTTTACAACTCGGCCCCCAGGCCCCTGATATGAGAAATAGATAGATGTACATGTGTTTATTTGCTGAACATAATTCTGCAATTAATTGGTGTAATCAGTGATACTTATGTTATACCAGTAATTATCAAATGATAATAAAATAAAAGATAATCAAAGTAACGCTTATGGACAGTCACAGTTGGAAAATTTACAATATTCCAGAAACGAAAACAAATTGCATTTCTGTCTACTTCTCATGTAACGTTATTTTTTCAAAATGTTTTTGATGTATCTAACAATAATAATAGAATTTGATAAAAAAAAAATGATAATTTTTCATTTTTTATCACTTTATATCAGAAATATAGTACATATTTTGGACAGCAAATGATATTTTATTTTATATTGTCAGTTACAGAATTGAGACCAAAGGACAGAGAAACGGCCTTGTCATTTTACTCTTATTTATGTGACGTTATCGGTACAGTAGAGGAAGTAAGAGAAAGGCGACAACAATACGATGCTTTTAACGGAGTTTTCAGTTCTAAGTCATTTATCGCTATATCAAGTGGAAGTAAAGGTGAAGGATTGGATCTCAAAGGAAGCGATTTGGATACAATGTTTGTTTACCGTTCGTCTCGTAGATATATTTATGAGAATTATGACCGAGTACACCAGCTTATAAACAACCGTTTCCTACTTATGAATATGACAGATACAAAACCAGGATTTACTAAACTGAGTTTGAAAAATGCTACGGAGGAACACCTAACTGACATATGGTATGTTCAAGAAGATGAAGAATTGTATCTGTCGAACAAAATCAAAGACTGGATAGTGACTTTCATTGATAGATTTATTCATCCTAGTCAGGTATTTGTTCATGGACCATGTGTGTCTCATCGGAGCGAAACAGCAGATATTGCATTTTGTCTTCACTGTCCTGACTGGATCACTCCTGCATATTCTTGGATAACGAGGTCACGTGTTAATTGGCCATCTGAAAATCTAATCACCAACATAATCCAGCACGGTGTTCTGTTTGTACCTATCGGATGTAAATTTTCTGATTCGGAAGATACAGAGTGGCGAATTTCGTTTTCGATAGCTGAGAAACAACTAATTTATTCTTTTCAGCACTCCCAGTTGCTGTGTTATGCTTTACTGAAAATTTTGCTTAAAGAAATAATAGATAAGAATGAAGACGTTAAGGGTTTATTGTGTTCATATTTTCTGAAAACAATAATGTTCTGGGTATCAGAAGAAGTGCCAATTTCATCGTGGAAGCCAGAAAATATACTGTCGTGTTTTATGTCTTGTTTTGAAAGATTGATTTACTGTATAGAAATATTTACATGTCCGCATTATTTTATTCCAGAAAATAACCTGTTTGAAAACAAAATTAATCGTCACAACCAACGTCAGTTGTTGTCCTGTCTTAAATCATTGTATAGTATTGGATGGCAATGTCTTTTTCGATCCAAGACGGTGTCACAAATTAACTTTACGGAATTTCTCGGTTTCACAGGAAATAATACTGATGTAGGGATAAAAAATTGTGCTATGGATGACAGTATAACCCTGTTTGCAAAACAAGTATATCCTTCGATTATTTTAGGGAAACAGTTTGAAGTGGGATTCGGCAAGTTGATAAATTATCGAGGAGAAAAGAAAAAAATCGGCATATTCCTTTGTTCTTTGTTTAGTCAAACATTTGGACAATCCATTGCTATTGAAATAGAAAGTAATAAAGATCAGTACATACAGTACCGGAAGTGTCTCTGCTATCTATCAATTGGCATACACCATAATACTGTATCAGGATTGTTGTTATTGGCATCATTATTTTACAAGATAAAACAATACAGAAAAGTACTGCATATAACAAGTCATGCATTGGGCATAATTAACAAACTCCACATAGATAAGGAAGGGATAGACCGTGAAAAAATTAAATTTTATTGGACATCTAATCCAATAATAAATGTTCAGCGCAAAAATATGATGACAGAATTTTGCAAATCAATTTTCAAAAGTGTGCTTTTTCACTTCAATTCTAACTTAATACCACATGAACTCTCCACGCACTTTCTACCAGTGAATCCTGCCGTTTATGTGTATTTTCTTCGTTTCCTTTGCTTCTACCATCTGCATGATATGGGAAATTTATGGAAATCACTAACAGACTTAAAACTGATGATTCGGAAGAGATTAGTCGTTGAAAGCGGAAAACATTTAGTTAAAATTGAAAGAAAGTTATATAATATTGAGAACTACAATTCAAATATTATGCTCGGAATAGCCTTTGAAATGGTAGGTGACAGGCAGGCATCAAGACATGCGTTTTCTAAATGTAAACACTATAATGGTGAATGTTATTTAGGAAAACAATGGATAAAGATGTTGTCCTGTCTTGAAAACGTTTTAACTCAAAGGCTGTATTCCATACTATGACAGTTGACTGTGTAAATATTTTATGTACCTTGCAGAATTTTTTCCGTTTGTTCACGTAGCATTTTCTTTCGAAGTATGCAGTCTTTTAAAAAAACTCGTGTCTAAGAATGTCCAATAAATAACCTTATTCACCTTTTTAATAAATCTTTTATAGGAGCAGAATGGTTACAATTCTGCGAATACATGTCGATGGTAGATAATCTTACATGTAATTACACTGGATTATGTTAGGACGTTGTGTAAAGTGTATCTATATGTTTCTCCTATATTTCTCCTCCTTCGACTTGTAAATATGTGATGAATTCTCAGAATTAGAATTATTTTTATTGAAACAGTATCAGATTTCACGAGATTTTGTCCATACAAATAAATTCGAATTTGCCTTCAAATAAACGTATTTAGTGGCGTAATCTTTATGTGACACATTATATATAGTTTTTCAACTTATGCTAGTATGACCATATTATTCTAATTTAAAATCCGGTAATAAGTCACATTCGCTGAGAAGGAAAGAAGGTCGGGACAGTCTACAAAATGCACATTGATCATATTTTCTTTATAGCTGATATAACCCAAAGATTAAATTTATCTTATGTCATCAGCTGATATTCATCATTTCCAAATTGCCGAAGATGATGAAGTTGTTGTATTGATGAAATGATTCGAAGGTGGTCTGCTGATCAGACTGTTTCGTACTAATCGAATATCAAAAAAGACCGCCAACTGAGAATATATTTATCTTTGGAATCTATAGGGGAAACATTTAAAGATTTTTGTGAGACATAACTAAGATAATTCAACCAGAATTTCGAATGAATAATTATCGGCCTGGTCTAAAGAAAGTCTTTCTTTTTCGTGTCAATAGGACATTCAAATTGACTACGTTTTTCATCAGGTTAAATAATGCATTTTGAAAATTTCACAAAACCACAGAAATCATAAAACGGTTTTGCAGGAACAATTTTAACGTGATCCCGTAATAGGTTTGAGTCACAAATGGTAATCAGAAATGCAAGATGGAACCCATCGAAGGACATAGTTTAACAGAGACCCCATAAGGAGAGGGGTTAATGATCTTGTTTCCAGTCACAACTAAGACAATTAAAACAGACACATCCTTAGGAAATCGTTAAATAATCTTTTATTTTGTTTTTATATGCAAAACTATATTTTATAGGATCTAAGGTGGCCGCTTTCGCAAAAAGATATCCTCCTTACCTGCGTCATATATAAGTGACAATTTGTCTGATACTGCCAGAGTAACAATTTATTCTAATTTAACCATTTTGCGAAGTCATACTGGCAGTTCGATAACTTACAGATTTGAGCCATGCCTTTGTGTCATGTGACACTTGCTTACCGCATACGTTTTATTATTTGGAAAAAAATAACGTTAATTGACGCCATGACGGAATACACATTAACATCCCCGTTACATTCAATCCACCAATACAATGTAATTTTGAAAGAGAAAGATTTACTGCATGAAGAGGAAGGTAAGTACAATAAATGCATTACTCAGGATCAATTCGAGGTTTTAAAATAAGGCCAATTTCCTGTGAATTGATTACTGTTATGACTTGAAAATCCCATGAATTTAGCTACGGTGAAAACTTTAAATGCCGTGATTTTTTGTCATGAAAAATGAAAAATTTTATCATGGTAATTTTCACGGGCAAATGTCACTGGATTTTCAGGTCACTGGTATTCACGTGATATTCACGGAAAATTATCGACAAATATCACGACTTATTTTTCACGGGTTATCGTGAAATTATGATGAAATTCCCATAAATATTAGATATCACGGGCAAATTTTCTGATAGTGTTAGTGACAATAGAAGTAGTGCAGTTTTTCGTAAACAGAATAACAAATATACATAAGCATAGCAAAATCACATTTTATCATTTCAAATGCAGTATAACTCGCTTTACGGAAGACAAATATGCAGCCGACAAAAAAGAGCAAATCCTTATTGAAAAACTTGGCTGACAAAGAATCTTATTTTTTGGAATGTGTTTTTTTATTTTCTAATTAAAAATCACAGATACCAATTTTACTGCGTACGAAGTGCTTTTTTGGATTAACCTTCATCAGGTAACACGGGGCCTCGGTGGCCGAGTGGTCTAGATAGTTGGTCACATCTACTATTGACCACCTGTGTGTCAACACTGGGGTTGTAAGTTCGAGCCTGGCTCGTGGCGAGGTGTGCTCGATTTCAACCATATTTGACAAGGATTGTCAGTTTTTCTGCCGAAGGTCGGGTTTCTCACCGGGTACTCCGGCTTCCTCCCCCAATGAAAACTGGACGCAACGACATAGCTGGAAAATTGCTGAAAGATGCCTAAGACACCATTTCAATCAATCATCAGGTACGCTTCTAGCAAAAGGTTTAGACAGCTACAAAATATCAACACACTGAGAGCACAAAACGCGCCTAACATGGGCCTAAATCTGGATAAGGCAACTTTGCCTGAGGGAGTTGAAACCTTACTTTAAGCAAAATTACAAAGTTAATAATCGGTTAATTTTGATCAACACGTATCAAATAAATCATATCAGTACCGAAGCAAGCACTGCTAGGCGGATGATACCCTCGAAGACTAACAGTCCACTACCAGTGGTATCGACCCTGTGGTAGTAATTGAAAACCACAGATACCGTATTAGAATGATTAAAATTTTAGGAAACTAATGAGTATCTTTCTTGTGCATAGCTCTATCCTTAGCTGATTTTTGGCTTTTACTTTTTGGTCGTTTTGGCATTTTTTTCTGCTCTACAACCTTTTCGATGTTGTTTTGGTTTTCCATAATTTAGGCCTCGAGCACAAGTGATGAGACATTGTTTGTCGAAATGTGCATACTGTGCACTAAATTTGGTATCATAGATTGTTAATACCAATTTTACTGCGTACGAAGCGCTTTTCTGGTTTAACCTTCATTAGGTACGCTCGTTGCAAAACATTTAGAAAGGAAAATAATATCAAAACATTGGAAACAAAAAGACCAAAACGGCCTGAAGAGAACAGTCGAAATCTGAGTACGGTCAACTTTGCCTTAGGGAATTTCGATCAACACGGATCTAATAAATTATGTCAGTACCGAAGCACTTACTACTGGGCTAATTGTCATTTAAAAAACTAAAGAACAATTCGTGGTACAGAGCAAAATTCATACCACAAAAGATACATTGATGATTAAAGATTTGGAAAAGCAAATATCTTACTACGTGAAACAAATTTCATTTGTACCTGACTTATCCCGAAAATTGATGTTAGCTAATACCGGAAGAAAATAAAGCTCTTATATTACTTGGAAATTCGTATGTTGTTTATTAATAAAGCTAAATGTTTTGTGCTCGATGGATAACAAATAAGACCACCACAACAGAATATATTTTAACATGGGAGCCTATAGGGAAAACATTGAAGGATTTCTTTCCAAAAAGAACTAAGATAATTCAACAGAACTACTCATGAATTGTCTCTGGATAATCCTTAAAAAAGCATTATTTTTTCGTGACGATCGGATATTCAAAATAATTTTCACTTGATCCCCTAGCAAATTTCAGTTTTTTTCGCAAAACAGTACTGTAAAAGGGAACCCCCTGAAGGACACAGTTTCACATAGACTCCATAGGGAGGGAGTTTGAAGAACTTATTATCAGTAACAAAGGAGAAAATTAAACTAGTATTATACAAAACAGATAACAAAATGAACAGTTTATGTTTATATGTAAATATCGGTAATAGAATACCGAAGGAACAAGTCCAGAAAGGCAGAATCCATAGCCAAGACAAAATTGGAAATACAGAAACGGAAAAACCACAAAAAGGACAAGAAGACAATATAAAACTAAAGAAAAAAGTAAACAAAAGACAAAGAAAATACGAACAAGACGACGCAAAAACCAAAGCACTTACAATGTGAACCCCCCCACAAAGACCCGGGTTGACATCAAGTGCTCTGGAAGGGTAAGCATATCATGCTCCGTCGAGGGAACCCGTCAAATTTTAAGTTGGAATGTCCGGGAAGAAGTGAATTCCGTTGAGTGTCAAACCAGTAAAACGAGAAATGTAATAAAGATGTCAAGCCTCATTTGTGAGATCGAAACATCGTAACGATCTACCAAATTAAGATGTCGGCCGTAGAATTGCTTTAGTGACAATATTAACAAAAGCTGAACATAACCCTGACTAAGTAGCTTCTGTGACAGCAATTTAGAAAGTCACTATTCAAATCGCATGCACGTGAGAAGCGAATTAACTGCAAAATGTATACATCATAAGCTGGAGACATAGGTATATTACTACTAAGAAAAGGAAAATTCATAATTGGAAAGTCAAAATCATCGCGTTTGTCATAAAGCTTAGTTTCAATCGTCCGTTGTCAATATATAAATATAAATCAAGGTATGAAGCAGAGGAGGATGTTTCCGTGGTGTCTTTAATTTCAAGCTCACTTGGGTATATAAGACGTAAGAAGTCCTTAAAGTTAGGATTATTAATAGAGACTACATCATCTATACAACGAAAGCTGAAATTAAAGGACTGGGCTAATTGCTTCTCTTTTCTTTTTGACAGCCCTTGTAAGAACTTTGTGGGCCGTAGAATTACTTTACCTTCAGCAAAAATAGAATCCAAGATGGCTACTATTGCCCGGCATATGTTTAACATAGGATCATATTAGAAAGATATTCTGTATATGGATATCTTTTGGCACCCTTCCCCCAAAAAGAAACCTGCGACACGTAGTTCATAACATCGTGAATGAGTATTGGATAATAACTGTCAAAATTTTACGGTTTCCATATAATTCTAATTAAAATATGCTGAATATTCGAAGTCCAACTTAGCAAATAATCAACAACATAGTGTATTTTCCTTCCCAATCCGAAACCAAATATGGTGACCGTCATTGGACACAGCTTAACATAAGACCGTGTGCAAATTATATGTGAAGTCCACTCTCAAGAAACTACCTACTATATGGTCTTCTTGTAAAAATAAACTTAAATCAATTTAACAGAAATGTTTGGGCCATATTTTCCAAACTTACATTCAAAGATATTGTTGAGATACTGTTCTATTATTTTGTAGCGTTTTCTTGCTTCAGTATTAATTATAAAACATATGTTATTCTACCCGATGAAGTATAAATATCTGATTAAATTCAGATCAGTTGTCCAAACTAAGCTCTGGTTTTAATCAGATTTTGGTTCATGGGCATGTTATATGTTGCCCGGGAAAATAGCATGTTAACTTTTAGACAGGTTTGTTTTCATTTAAAGTAACACGATACCAAGTAAAATTACGTCATGAGTTATCGTTCCTGACGTTACATAGCCGTTTGTATGAAGATTAACCCAGGTAAAATTTTCATAATGGATTATACGACATTTCACTATTTTAATTCAGTGTGATATCTTAAAACAATAAAATGACATGATTAATATGATTTCTTTTTCAATATCTCAGTCGACGTCGATAAATCATTATAGTATAGATGTTGGATTTCCCACCCAAGAAGAATGTTCTGAGTAGACCTACGGAATGATCATATTTGTTTGGTTTTATTATATTATTTTCATTTTTTACGGTTTGTCCAACAAATTTAAGAGACAAAACACAGAAACAAGTAAATAACTCAAACGAATAATAGAAACGCATTTTATATATATATTGCTATTGTAATTGTCCATCATTTATAAATGGCCAATCAAGTTTTAGAAGTTCGATTTTGTTGAGGGGTCTGTATACCGCGCCAATTACGGAAAAATTATAATTTGGGCCGTATGTCACTGGAAAAAAATCAACAGTCTGGTTGGGGGCTAAATTTTGTTATAAAGTGACCGCATATATATTATAAATCTGCAATAAGGTTTATAAGGGCCACTAGTAAATTATGCTTCCATCATGTTAAACTGGTATTTAAGAGGGCTAGACTGGATGGCATTGAAGTACTTTCGTGAACGAACTTCAGCTGGAAAACTGCAATTAAAAGAATATCATCAATCGTGTCGGCAATGATTTGTCCAGATGAAATTTGCAATTATTGTACTATTACTAAAGTAGCAATTACAGTATGGTGTGCAATGAATCATAGGATATGATGTACAGTCTTCATACCTTATTCAGCCAAATCGCAAATCATGACGTCCGTGCTAAAGAACGTTATAGTTTATGCAATAACATGGCGCAACATTCTGCAAGATTCCTGGACCTTCAGTCAACTTTGAAGCGCTGTATGTCTAAAACATTGATGGTAACATGTACTTTTCTATACATCTATAGATTCAGAATGTTTCAGTCTGTATCAGGAGCAACACGACGGGCACCGCTGGTGGAGCAGGAGATGATTACCCTTCCGGAGCACCTGATGTCATCTCCGGTTTTAGTGGGGTTCATGTTGCTCCGTCTTTAGTTTTCAGTGTTATGCTTTGTAGTCAGTGTTTGTCTTTGTATCTATGTTTGGCCAAACGTTGTATGTTCTTTTTGATTTGTTTCTATATTCTTATGAAGCTGAATTTATACAAAACCTTCTTAAAAATAAAAAGAAGAAACATCTCGCTAAATTCTTTAACTTCACGTTCCGATATATTGATGATGTTCTTTCACTCAATAACCCGTATTTCAGTGACTATTTACATCTCATATATCC
>JAOXYJ010078023.1:0-11646 GCA_028566555.1 Lithophaga nigra
GTGATTTTGAATATAAATAACCTGATTATCGACATGTATATAACATCATTTTTGAATACAAATATAACGTGATTTTTGAACATAAGTATCAAGGTTTTAAATACAAATAACATGATATCGGATATAAATAACACGATTTTTGAATACAAATAACGTTTTTTTTGTGTATAAATAACGTAATTTCGAATACATATAACGTGATTTCGAATACAAATAATGTGGTATTGAATATAAATAACCAGATATGGAATATTTATTGCAACGTTTGACATGCCATACGAGACCTAATAGAGGCATCTGTGCCTTCACATCCTGTATATAAAATTTTATATAACAATTTAAAGAATGATAAATATATGAAAACGTTTAAATGTATCAGCAACATGTTGAAAACTGCGTCACAAAATTGACTTAATTTCCTTCATGATGCCTTACTGGAAACTTCTTGGCGCTGCAAGCGTAGCGTCACGCCGATCTTGTATAAAAATACTGTGATGATCCAGCATTTTGTATCATATAACTTGTGTCACACAAGTTTTCACTCGTTATCTCAAAAGAAAACGTATGTCATGTTAGATAAATTGTTTTATTTGAGACAAGTTTTCTCTCGTTATTTCAAGGGAAACGTACGTCATGTTAGGTAAATGTTTTTTAATGAGAAGAGTTTTCTCTCGTTATTTCAAGGGAAACGTGCGTCGTGTTAGGTAAAATGTTTTATAATAGAAGAGTTTTCTCTCGTTATTTCAAGGGAAACGTACGTCGTGTTAGGTAAAATGTTTTATAATGAGAAGAGTTTTCTCTCGTTATTTCAAGGGAAACGTATGTCATGTTAAATGACATTGTTAGTCAAGATTTCCAAAGTGATTTTTTTCTACGGCTTTTTGGGCATTGTAAATGTTGATATTAAATGTAGGGCAATGCATGTAATTGTTGTTTTTCTTAAAATATTTATATTACTGTTTGAACGGGTTTAAATTTTTATTCAGTTCTAGTTCTCCAGAGCATTGCCATTGTGAAAGTGTTTCATTCAGGGTAGTCTGTGGAGGTAATGGGAAAACATTTTATTCGCCGTGCCATGCGGGATGCACTAACATGACCTCAAATGTAAGTAATGCCTTCAGTGCGCTGGTAGGTATCCAACAGGTACCGTTATAAAAATGAACGTAATTTGCTAGTCGCTTGAGCAAATAATGGCTTTAATCAGTAATATGTTCCTTGTAACTGCTGTTCCAACTCTGAAATGTACGCCGAAAAATTACATACTAGCTGCTTAAAATTTCGTTTATTTTCCGCCTGTCAAAGCGCGTTCGTTTGATTCAACTATCAACAGTATGGACATAGGCAGCAGTTTTTTTTTGCACGGAGTACAGTTTTTGAACGTAAACCAGTGGGTAAGTACAAGTAAATATTTAAATAATTATTTCATTTTACCTTGAACAAATATTTATGTTTTTAAATTTTAGCTGGTATGGGAAATTTATTTTGGCATAGCATCAGAATTTTGAAAGATCCTCTGTAGGGAATAGAATTTACACAGATTTTTTCTGTAACGAGATACAAACGAGTATAGATAACTGTTCCAAATAAACATTGGTAAATTGTAGCTTTAAACGGACCAGAAACTGTACCCAAGCTTTTCATTGTACCTGGTTACAAATGTTTAAAGGAAGAAACGACTGCTGTGATTTATTTTTATTTTTATTTCTACCCACAAAAAAGTTTAATAATTTCTAATAAAAACAATTTAGACTAGATTGTTAAGAAAGGGACGTCAAAGACCCATTGAAACCCCCATCCCCTCCCTCATCTTCAATTACTTTTCGAAGCAGTAGTTAGGTTATTGTGTGGATTGTTTATAATTTGTATTTTCTATTTCTAAGCGTTCATAAATTAACATTCTTCTATTAGTGAAATATATTGAAAATTGTTACTACAAACAGATATAATTTTCCTTTTCTGAGTGTTCATGAATTAATATTCTCCTTTCAGTAAAACACATTGAATACTAGTTACAGAAACACACAGTTTTTCATTTATGTTATTTACACGAAATACATGCCACCAAACTGTAATTCCGGCATTCAGGTTTGTTGTAATGTCTTATAATAGTAAATGTTTTTATTTGAAATATTAGTTCATATTAGTCAAGACCCACCATGACTTTTTAGTTTCTTTCTCCTTTTTTGTTTCTTTGGGGTCTTTGCCGCTTTAATTATTTATTTTGCTTATTATTGTTATAATTATTGTCTTTTTTATTTCATAAAAACATATGTCATTGAAAGATTATAAAATGTTTACATTGCTGATGATAAAAGGCAACTGTCATTAATGATTATATTATTAAATTATAATTATTTATAATAATAATTTCAGTCGTAAGGTGTTTTCGGGTTCTCCATTAGTCATTTAACTTAGAAAAAGGAGTAAACCTGAAGCAATAAAGGAAATCAATGCAAGAATCGGTTACATTACGCAAAAGTGAGATAACTACTAAAGCAAGTCAGTATTTTCATAAAAGATCTTTGACAGACTTCTGTAACATTTTGTGTGCACTGTTGTCAATTTGTTGTGCAAGAGTTATGCTTCTTGAATTGATAAATGCATATTTATTTGGCATCCTTACAATAACTTCAGTTTTCCATGATTTTCTTGACAATTTTACAAATAATTACAGATAACAAAATAAGAGTGAGGTTCACCTTTAGGGTATTTGTTTTTGTTCTTCATATTTAAGCTTTGATTTCAAGAAAAGATACGTTTCCTTTAACAAATTTTTATATGAATCTAGCTTTTGCTGTTTCGAAGTTATGCTTCTGATTACCATTAAATGAAATAAAGCCTATATCTTAAGTTCTCTTTCTATCTGCAGTTAACTGATTGCCCAGAAGAGCTAGGCTTAACGATAAAATTAGATGGTTCAAAGGTGAAGAAGGAAAGGAAATGGACAGCGTGCGAAAATCGTGTTTAAATCACCGAAAAAGGACAATCTGAAATTTAGGTCTCAAAAATCAATAAAGATTTTTTTTTGAGTCATGTCAGGCTTTACTCTTTATGTCCGCTTGGATTTTAAGATAATTGTTAGAAGACGATCAGACAGTGTCTGCTGCAAACGTAAACACGTTTTCTCATCATTCACTTAAAATTTACTTGACATGCTGATGTACAGGTATTTTTGAATATTTATCTAACAGGTTATGAAAGACAATGTTAGTAGTGTGTTTAGGGTCGTTTACAATTAAACCAATTTAAATCCTATATCATAGTCATGGGTTCAAATCAAGGTACAAAATGGACTTTTATTGTATGAACTCTTTTCTAACTAATTATGAATTAGAAAGTAAAGCGTACATTTTTTAAGATGCAAAAAAATCAGGACTTCACATCTCGACTATTTGTGCTCTGTTTTATTATTAGTAATACATGAATGTCATATTTTGCTAAAAGTAGACTCTTCAGGAGAAACAAAAATATTCTTGTCAAAATTCTGTCCTTGTCAAACTTATCATACCTTCATTTATTTAAAGTAGAACTAGGAGAGAGAAGGATCATTACAAGCCTAACTCATAGCCAGACAAACATCAAAGACACAACAAGAAAAATTAAAAACGAGGATGAGCAACACGGACCTCAACAAAAACATGAGGTGCACTAAGGAGCTCCGGATAAGTAAGCAGTGCCTTCCTCTTATAAGACACCGCCGTGTTGCCCATTGTCAGGTCCGTGAAAAGGTCGTGTTCCAGGAGAAGAAAGACGAAACTATGACTCAGTAAAAAGATCCAATTTCATTTGGGAAACGATATCCCATAACGATCAACCGGTTAGTAGTGACGGCCATAGAACTTTTGACGGTATGACTTCAACCTAGGGGCAACACATCCTTGTTTGAGGAGCTTATTCGTCAGCAACTGAGCCCTGTCCACAAAATCGTGGTACTGATAACAAGCTCTAGAATAACGTATGATTTGCAAAATGTAAAATCCATACGCCGGTGCTGCTGGAATATTGCTACAGAAGAAAGGAAGCCTGAAAATTGGAAAGGTGAAGTCATCACACTTGTCGTAGAGTTTGTTTGTAGTCTTCTTCTAGAGTAAATTTCGTGGTGAAGGTCAAGGTATGAAGCTGATTTATTGGTATTGGTAGTGTCTTTAACCTCAAGGTCATTGGGATAGATTGAATGCAGATAATCACCGAATCGTGAATTGTTCAGCGACAGTACATCATCGGAAAGTTTCAAGACCCACTTTGCTGCCTTAGGTATCATAGAAGTTCAAATTACACTTTCACATTCAGTGTGCGAGCAACTTCCCACTTATGAACTGGCTGTCACCTACTGTAGAATTTTCTGAGCGCTGCTGATTACCAAGATTATTTTCATTGCAGGAAGACCTTTGTCTAGCTCTAACATCTTGCTTGTCAAAATTTGAATTGCGCACGCTTCTTTTTTTATGTTCAGTTTTTGATTTTTATACTTGTTTTATTCGTTTGATTTTTTTTTTTGGCTAACCTTGGCCACGTTGGAGGTCACGATCCCTTGAAAATTACAATTTTATGCTGAAATGTAGTAACATCAGTAAAATAAAACTTGTACTTCTGTTATAAATATTAGTTTTAAGTATATCTCAGAAATAATTTTTCTCAATTTTGGGGTAAAACTGGAGCCGTAATGACCATCCATCCTTCGTGATTACAACCACATGAATTTATTGTTTCATACACGGAAATTGAATATTTAATTCCTGGATCGATTTTCACTGCATAGCTATAGACCCCAAAAATGACAGACAATTTTAGATTTGTTTTGCTAAATTTTCATTTGATACAAAAGCCTGCAATATTATTACAGCAATAACTATGTCGCAGAGTACTTTCATAATAAAAGTAAAACTGCATTGTTATGAACAAATTACATTGGGTAGAATCCGGAAATTAACTTACAAAAATAGTCACCAGTATTATTCAGTTTGTATAACTAGAATAAAACTGTTCCCTAATACACAAACATGTTCAGGATTTATTTGGAACCATTTGATTTATAGAGGAGTATTCTCCAAAAAGACAACAAGATTTCTCAACATGTTCAGTCTTTGAACATTCGAAATGACCCCTGGTTGTTTTATATTCATTCACATTATACTTGGAACTTTTTTCAACCTGCGAGATGTTGGATCATCCAGTTTTAAGGAAATACGGTTAACGATTGATTTGCCAGTTTTACCCTGTTAATTGATCTATGACGAAATTGTTAGTTTTTATGAATGAGGTCATGATTCATCAAAAACAACAATGATAACCCCATTATGCCGTTGTATGTCTGAATGTTCCAGTTTCACATGGTGTTGAGTTATCGGTTTTCTTTCTTAAACAACATCAAAATCACAACAACGAAATAAATGAATAAAATTAAAAATTAAAAAAATTACACTTACATCGATATAAATGCACCCATATATAATATTCTGAATAATTTTCATATATTTTCAGACTTACGGAGGATGTAGTGAAGTAAGTCATGGCACGGTATCAGCAGGAATATGCGACAATGGCTGTCCATATCTTATACCTTACATCGCTGTACAGGTTATCAATACATTCTGTGGGACTCTGTCAATTCTTCCTGTATATTTAGTTATATTGAGGTAAACGTCCCTTAATTACGTAAAAGCAAAAGTTGTTGTTCACCTTTTGCTGATATACAGGTTACGAAGAGATCGGAACACTTAGTTCCTATGTGTGCTATATATATTTTCGTCGTTTCATTAACACTGGTATCTTAATTAACAGAGGGATAATCTGTAAATTTGATTATTATTTCTTTTTATACCTGAAGTATTTGTTTGGATGTTACATTAACTACAAATATAAAGAAAAATGTTCACAAAATTTTGTTCTTCAGTTTTTTAAAACTTAGTTTTGATACCTGATTATTTCAATACACGAATATCATTCACATAAGTTAAACCACTGCTACAAAGAGTTTTTTTAACTAATTTCAGGTCATTAGATGAAAAAGACAGATCTATAGCATTAGGAATGCAGTCTTTTATATATGCACTTGCAGGTATTCATAACCAGACATAAATAATAAAACAAAAGAGGGCAGTTTTAAGCATGACATATTAAATAATCATAGTCTACTAGGTGTTGCGGAATCTATTTCTAAAAGATAACATGCACGGACCGTGCGTTTCGAAAAAAAAAAAAACAACTAGCAAATGATGTAATATGCGTCTATATGTGAGAAATAAGTCGGTTTTGTGTAAGATTGATTTCTCTTCACCAATTAATGCATTTCTTAGCTGTATCACGTCAACCAGGTGTGGTACAGGTGTTACATAAGATTTGTTTGGAAGAACTTGCTGAGCGGAAATGAATCCAGCTTCTGACGCTGGGTTCAAATATCTCAATATATTGTCAAGACTTGCTGTCTAATTTTTCTAGTGTTAAAGTCATCGTCTTTAGTTTTTTGTATGCTGTAGTATAAAGGAAATCACACGGCAACGGTTAGTATCCAGTTGTAAAATTATACTTTGTACATTTGCATTATGTTTATACATGTTTCCTAGAATGAAAATTAGTCGGCATATCTTGCAAGTAAGAGATTAAAATACGAATCAGTCCGTCCACACGTACGATGATGCATAGTTATTTCACTTTTTTTACAGTTTTTATTCCTTCGCCGATAGTTTTTGGACATTTGTTTGACAGCATTTGTAAAGAATGGTCTTCAAATTGTGGATCAAACGGATCATGTGCGCTTTATGACATTGAGTTGATGAGATATAAACTGACCTCTGTAGAAGTGGGGTCAAGAGCAGTGGTATTTATTATTTATATTATAATATTTCACGTAGCGAAATGGGAAGATGCAAAGAACGATAACTCATCTACAAAAGAAAATATGGAACTGGAAGTGAAGACTGATATTAGAAATGAATGTAAAATTTAACTTTATAGATATTGATCACTTTATAAAAATATGTTTGACTATTTTCTAGTTGATAGTTTCTCTTTAAAATAATGTTACAAAACAGTGCCATTATTGACATTATAAAGAAAAGATATATTAATGTAACAACAATTTAATACATTGAAAACGATAAAAACAAACAAATCAGATAAAGAGGTTGTCGAAAAGCTTTCCCGCCTTAAACTTAATCCCTGTACAACCTTTATCACAACACCAAATAGTTCATAAAATCTGAAGTGGAATTATTGGATATTAGAAGACTTTTTCACTAATATATATATAAGCTGCAATTCTCACCTAAACATTCATAATGAGGGAGAGTGAAAGCGAGTTTACACCGAATATACATGTATATGTATTAATTTTAGAATTATTGAACATTTATAGTCGCCGACATCTGAAATAAAAAACTAATGGCGCATCTACAAAAGATATGCTACAATTCATAACACACAAATCCTTTATCTCTTTTGACTTGTTTGGCTCTTTAAAGGTCCACTACCCTAAATGTTAAACCCAATACCTTTTTACACATTAACGATGAGAAGCAACAGTTCTAAACTAACAAATAAAACACTAAAACAAATTTTCAAGAGAATTTTAGCTCATATTAACATAACATATGTAAATAATTCATTTTGACAGGGACTCCTTAATTGAAATGGAACCACAAACCAAACATTGAAACTCAACGATCTTATTGCACATCTACAGATAGTAAGCAAGAATATTGATTTCAAACCCCATAAAATCATAAATGCGGGAGGATTCATTTTACAAGAAAGTATGACGATTGAACGGATGAAGGCAACGACAAAATCTTCGAACTTTCATAAAAAATGTGAGAATGTAAAAATCATACAACGTTGTTAAGGCTCATGAAAGCAGGAGAAGTTTGATCTTCCATTATAAACACATATGTCGAAACTTAGCAAAACAGTTACACGAAAGAATCAAGAAATGAAAAGAATCAAGAAATGAAATAAAAACACATTGTACAAAATAAATGTGCAGAGGTTTGTTATGTCATCATAAATGATACTGCCTTTTCGTAGGATTTACTGTACCAGTGTGTTCGACTCTAGATATTTTTTATGCTTTAAATGAAATACGCTATCGTCCATCACATTTGACGAGTCAAAATGATGGCTATACCATCCCTAGAATTCCCTCCATAAAGTTCAGTATTGGTCTCTTTCATTTTGCTTGTTTGTCTTCTTTTCTGACGTTTCTGCGTAAAAACTGGCTTACTCTCTTTAATTTAATCTGCATTAATCTGTCTTGGAGTTTACCTCATTGTATTTTAGTCTCAGGTTTGGTCTCTTCTCACTGAGGCTTTAGTAAGCCCTAATAGTAATTTAATCCTAGATATAAATCGTCTTCACAGCACCAGTGTATTAGTAAACGTGTAAGAAAACCAATGCTTACCTAAATTACGTTTGTTGTCTGAGGTACATTACCACATGTCAAAACACAACAGTTTGTTTATTACCTGAATATTCTTCACTGAGAAGTGAAACGCTGAAATCTACAATTTAATCCGAAAACCACTTTTTGAAATGTGCTTTGTCACTCTCTAACTACCGCTGGGTATTAGTAGTATTTTCTATCGAGATATAGCTGTAAAATTTTTTGTAGTAAAATATAGCGTGTCCTCTAAGAAGTTCTGTCAAAATAATGCTGTTTTAAGTGCCCAGCCGCTTAAGCTAACCTCAGTCATTACGTAAAATATGTACACAATCGCTTTGAGATACATCTCACTACAGTCGCCAGGTTCAAGCTTCCAGCAGTAGTAACTGTGAATACATGACATATTTGTACAAATGCAATGTGCATGTACGCTAGAAAGTACTTGTTGGTGTTAATCAAACATGAATGTCGACCGGTAATATTATTGAACCGAGAAGGAACTCTTTGATAAGGTTTTTAAGGATACTCGATAATTAATAATCGTTTAACAATCTTTCTGTTAGTGTTAATTTTACTGACCATGTAATGTTGATAATTAAATTGTATAATTATTTTGCATAAAATATGTTTAATGTAAAATTTGTATTCCAGTAAACTACTAATAAATATGATAATTCTGTATGTTAATAACAATGCTGAACATATTTATTATCAAATAAGAAGTCGATATACACTAGAGACCTAATGATTCAAGTTCACCTTCGAAAAATACCAGACAATGTGTCAATCCTTTATCTATCCAAATCCAACGGGTTTGCTACGACAGTATTTCACTTTACAGTTCTTCTGTAAATATTATGTGAATCCATGAACTGCTGCAACATTATTTAACCTAAAAGTTGTAACCGTAATCTATTACATGTAATTCATGAGTTAGTTGTCCAAGATATGACACACAATAAACAAATTAAAAATTACCTTATATATAATACATAGATAAAAATTTATCAGCAGTGGAAATGTGCTATTAACATCACACCATAAACAGTCTATCATGTAACCTTCAGTATTCCCCCACATTAATTGACCTCCCGTGTAGATGTAAAAATTATTACACGTGCATGTCTAGTGATACCTTTCAGACTAAAATAAAATCGTGTATTTTCTTGGTCATAAATATGTGAATATTTTGAAGATTGACATACATGTATAAGGTATTGTGGTAGTTTATTTATCTAAACATACATTTGAATTTTAGATCACTTTAAATGTCATGGCTTGCATGTGATGTGTTTTGTTAAATACTTCCTGTGATTTTAAAATATGCATTTTCCCAGAAAAAGTCGGTTCTGGAGAAAAAAAAGGGATCAATCTGACAAAAAAGTACACCTTTGCGTCTTAGATCTACCAATAAATAATATTTGCATCCAATAAAACTTTTATATACACAATTCTATTTTTTTCGTAAGCTGGAATATCCGTCAACAAAATTTAATAAAGATGTATTACTGCTGGAACCTGTGTAGCATATAGTAAAAGCTTTAGGTGTTCCTGAGGCTGTTCATCAATAAAAGAAAGTTAACATTTTCTTACAATCATACTATATATACACCCCGTTTCGCTCCAAGGAAAGAATAAAATAGGATAGAAATAATAAGTTAGGCAGGAAAAGTAGAAATCGGACAAAGGTACCATCTGCGTCATATTTGCATGATTTGTCAGTTTCCGTGTGTAAATATTCTAACCTGCTTCGATTTGCTACAATACCTTTATATCTCAGACAGGTATCTTACCTACATGTGACAAAAGTAGGCGACTATTTGTAACTGTGTAATGCAACACAATGGTTCAATAAACAGGAAACGACAATACCGTGGTAGCAAGAACATATTGGGTTTGGAAAAGGAATCTCTCTCATAAAATGGGAAAATATTCATGATTAGATTTCAATTCTAGATAACGATTTGTTTTAAAATAATGCAATATGCAAAGACTAAAAATAACGATTGCTCATAGCTAAGGTATTCATTCATTTATTTTGCATCATATTACTTCTCGTCGTGACTATATTATTGTTGTGAGAGGTTAAATTTGTTATTATTTTAATTATCTTATTTCATTATATTTCTTTTTGTCGGTGTTAGTTACTGAGGAATCTGGCAATAAACTCTCCAATGATAATTCTGTATGTTCGTTGAAAACCGCCATTTTGGTTTGTACTGGACAGACTTCTAGCAACAAGATCACATGACAAATAGTAGATGGAGCGTCGAGCTTTGTACGGAGGGGTCAATTGCTTGTCAAGTTGTAATACACAATCGCCATATCTGAAAGTATATATTCTTACAGCAAATGTCTAAAGTAAAAGTCCGTACTATCTGCTTAAATGTTAGCTCAGGATCGGCCTATTAAGCGTGCTTGCAGCCTCAGCAATTTAAATTGCAACCTTTTTTGTGGGTAGGGGAACTAATTGGGAAAATCTCAAATTTTGCAAATGAGTCATTCGTTTGTTAGCTAGCACCACTTGCAACTTTAACAGTCAAAAGGGGGTAACTCTTGATAAAATTGTTGTACAATTTGAGATAAAATGAGTTTGTTCCTAATAAATAAAATTTATTATTATGAAAAGGGATCTAGATTTATGCTATTGGTAAGTTGTAATGATAAAAATCAACAGCACACAAAATCTGTTTCACATCCTTTATATAATATTAAATAATAGATTTGAAGTTCCTGTTCAATTTCGAAAAATTCAGTCAATAATTTTATTGGTACTGTACATGTTTGATGCCACTTCATTTTTTTCAAAGCATCTTCAATATTGAAATACGTACATTTTTATGTTTTGATAAATGGGCGTTGGTTTTTAAAAGGCTTGGAATATATAGGAAAGTTTTTTTTAGCTGCAAGGTAAACGAATTAAATCAGATTAAGCAGCCATTTTGCTACACCTAACGCTAGACGCCTTTTTTTAGCCGAGTTGCAACGAAGTTTTGGTGAATGGCGGGCGGGCGTATGTATGTTTTACCCTTGTTAGCGCGATAGAACCTTGATTTCTTAGTAGATTATTACGAAAATTTTTACTGCAGCTTTATATCAATAATGTCTCGATGGAGTTCGAAATTCAGATTTTTCCGAGCAAATTTGCAAGATTTAGTGGACTTTGTCATCCAGAAAAACACTGAAATACCCTGTTAGCGTAATAGAGCCTTCATTTCTCAGCAGATTATTACGAAATTTTTACTGAAGCTTTATATCAATAATGTCTC
>JAOXYJ010078132.1:0-11646 GCA_028566555.1 Lithophaga nigra
GAATTTTATATAATATATTAATAAGCTCCAGTATAAAGTAGCATAATGCCTGATTCATGATTACGTATAGATTGATTGTCGTTTTTAGAGACCCGAACAGTTACGAACTCCCTTGAGACTGAATTTCATATAACATATTGGTACATTGTACGTTCCAGTATAAAGTAGCAAAATGCATGATGCATGATTACGTAAAGATACCATTTGGTATGTAACAGTATAAAGGGACTAAACGCGTTTTGTATGATTACATAAAGATTGATTGCCAAATTAAAGGACCCAAATGCAAACTCCCTTGAGACTGAATTTCACATAACATATTAGTCCGTCCCAGTATAAAGTAGTAAAAATGCCTGATGCATGATTACGTAAAGATTGATTGTCCAGTTTAGTGATCTGAGTTGTTACGAACTCCCTTGAGACTGAATTTCACATAACATATTGGTACGAAATTATATAAGGAGCTTAATGCCTAAGTTATCTTTACGTAAAGATTGATTGTCCCATTTAGGGACCCAAATGGTTGCGAACTCTCTTCAGACTGAATTTCATATAACATATTGGTATATATAAAGGGCTAAATGCCTTATGTATGAATTCATTGTCCCAAATGTTGGGAACTCCTTCAGACTGCATTTCATACAACATATTAGTACATAACGGTATAAAGGGCCAAAATGCCTAATGCATGATTACGTATAGATTGATTGCCAAATGTAAGGACCCAAATGGTTGCGAACTCCCTTGAGACTGAATTTAACATAACATTTTGGTACGAAACTGTATAAAGGGGCTTAATGCCTAATGTATGATTAGGTAAAGATTTATTGCCCCATTTAGGGACACAGATGGTTGGGAACTCCCTTGAGACTGAATTTCATATAACATATTGGTACATAACAGTATAAAAGGGCAAATGCTTTATATATAATTACATGAAGATTGATTGCCAAATTGAAGGCTCCAAATGGTTGCGAACGCCCTTGGCAATTAATTTCATATAACATATTGGTACGAAATTGTATAAAGGGGTTTAATGCCTAATGTATGATTACATAAAGATTGACTGCCCCATTTAAGGACCCGAATGATTGCAAACCCCCTTGAGGCTGAATTTCATATAACATATTGGTACGAAACTGTATTAAGGGGCTTAATGCCTAATGTATGTTTATGTAAAGATACGAAACCGTATTAAGGGGCTTAATGCCTAATGTTTGATTACGTTTAGATTGACTGCCCCATTTAGGGATCCGAATTGT
The DNA here is from genome assembly GCA_028566555.1 of Lithophaga nigra. NCBI lineage: Eukaryota > Metazoa > Mollusca > Bivalvia > Mytilida > Mytilidae > Lithophaga > Lithophaga nigra. The sequence continues at coordinate 1,263 of JAOXYJ010078132.1, forward strand.
TGCGAACTCCCTTGAGACATAATTTCATATAACATATTGGTACGTTCCAGTGGAAATTAGCAAATGCCTGATGCATGATTACGTAAAGATTGATTGCTTTATTTAGGGATCTGAATGGTTGCAAACTCCTTCGAGACTGAATTTCATATAACGTATTGGTACGAAACCGTATTAAGGGGCTTAATGCCTAATGTATGATTACGTTTCAATTGATTGCTCTATTCAGGGACCAGAATGGTTGGGAACTTCCTTGAGACTGAATTTCATATAACATATTAGTACATACCAGTTTAAAGGGGCAAAATGCCATATACACATACATATATATATAAGTACATAAAGATTGATTGCAAAATTTAAGGATCCAAATGGTTGCGAACTCCCTTGAGACTGAATTTCATATAACATATTGGTACATAACAGTAGAAAGGGGATAAAAACCTTATAACTGATTACATATAGGTTGATTGTCCCATTTAGGGATGTGAGTGGTTATGAACTCCCTTGAGACTGAATTTCATATAATATATTGGTACGTTCCTGTATTTAAGTAGCAGAATGTCTGATGCATGATTACGTACAGATTGATTATCCCATTGACGGATCCGAATGGTTGCGAACTCCCTTAAGACTGAATTTCATATGACATATTGGTACGTAATAGTATAAAGGGGCTGAATGCCTTATGTATGATTAGGTAAAGATTGATTGCCTTTTTTAGGGAACCCATGGTGGCGACTTCCTATGAGACGGAATTTCATATAACATATTTGTACGTTCCAGTATAAAGTACCAAAATGCCTGATGCATTGATTGCTCCATTCAGGGACCCCAATGATTCCCAACTCCCTTGAGACTGAGTTTCATATAAAATATTTGTAGTAGCAAAATGCCTGATGCATGATTATGAAAAGATTGATTGCTCCATTCAGGGAGCCAAATGATTACGAACTCTCTTGAGACTGAATTTCATATAACATATTGGTACGTAACAGTAGAAAGTGGCTAAATACCTTATGTATCATTACATAAAGATTGATTGTCCCATTTAGGGATCTGAATGGTTATGAACTCCTTTGAGACTAAATTTCATATAACATATTGGTATGCTCCTGTATTTAAGTAGCAAAATGCCTGGTGCATGATTACGTATAGATTGATTGCCAAAGTGTTTGGTTCGCAAAGGGACTTAAATGGCCCTAAAATTTGGTAAAATTAGGATTTAGATAAAACTGTAACAAATGACCGAAAATATTAATTTTAGATTATATTAAATACAAAAAGGGCACTTTTCAACATATGACTTTCCTGTCGACGTCACAATGACGTCACAATCATGTGTAACTGAGAGAAAATCTAGATTTTTATCTCATTTTTGCTTATTTTTACGCAGTTTGTCTTAAAAAAAAACGTTGGCAATAGTCGTCGACCAAAATTATTCTTGTTTAAAAACGTTTGTCTCATCGAAATGGATCTTTTTAAAAACCGGAAAATAGTTTTGGTCGAAGAGTGTGGCCAATGTGTTTTAGTTCAAAATAGCATTCAAAATTGCTTGAAAATTGCCTGTTTTGGGTAAAATTGTAAGTTGACCTTACTTTTGAAGGTCATTTTACCATGACAAGTGACAAATATGTCCGGAATTTTTTTTGATTGCCGAAAGTTGATGTCTTAAGAGGTCAAAAACACCCACCATGTTGTGATTATAGATAATTTGATTTTTAGGACCGAAATGTGCCCTTCGTGGCCCTACTCCTTTAAGGACCCAAATGGTTGCAAACTCCCTTGAGACTGAATTTCATATAACATATTGGTACATTCCAGTATAAAGTTGCAAAATGGCTATGTATGATTATGCGAAATTCTAGACCGAAATGGCTGCGAACTCCCTTAAACCTGAATGTCATAGAACATATTGGTCATTCCAATATGAAGTAGCAAAATGCCTGATGTATTATTACACAAAGATTGATTGCCCCATTTAGGGACCTGAATGGTTACGAACTCCCTTGAGGCTGAATTTCATATAACATATATATTGGTATGTTCCAGTATAAAGCAGCTAAATCCCTAATGCATGATCACGTAAGGATTGATTGACCCGAATAGTTATATATAAACTCCCTTAAGACTGGCCGTCGAGGTCAGAGTGCATGACATACGGTAAAAAGCCACCTGTTAAAGTCAATAGCATAATCTATGTATATAATGCATGTAATAGACAAAGAATTGTTAATTTACGCCTGACCCGGGGAGCCGGGGACGCGAGAACAGGAAAACATAGAATTTTGACAGCGAAAATGGCAGGTCGAAGACGGTAACCGACAGTTCGGTTATCTGAAATTTTGTAATATTTAGGTATCCGTATGTAAATTAATTTATTCAAAATAATTGATTACAGCTGTAATCATATCAAAGGGTTTATACTGGAGATTTTACGATAAGCACGGCTGTTCTAAGCTGTTCTACCTAATAACTGTTCTAAACTATTCTATATAGAAATTGCTCTACGTAGAGCTGCTCTAATATGTTCTAACTAGAAATTGGTATAGCATTGGGCTGTCAGAAATTGTCCTTGGTAGAGCTGTTCCGGTCAGAAATTGTTTTAGGGCAGGGCTACTCTATTCAGAAACTGTTCTAGAGCAGTCAGAAAATCTGTTCTAGAAACTGTTCTAGAGCAGCTCTCCTGACAGTTTCTGACAATTTCTATGAGAGGTTAGAACAGATCTCAACTGTAGGTTTATTATTTTGGCCGTTGGATTGACATGGAAATTAATTTAACAACACATTACTAAAGGGATATCCAACTAGTAAAGGAATATAAGCTATTGAGCGAACCATATCAGCAAAAATTGTTGAAAGTATGATCGGTTTACAAGCATTTTTTATTATACAAATCAGTCTGAAAGGCAAACGGAAGTGAGAACGGTGCATACAGCGTGAACTTCTCCTGCTCTGTACACTGCACCTGTCGTGAAGTCCTAATTCTGCAAGACTCATAAAAGTCGCAATTAGTTAAAAGTGACAATACTTAATTTTGACATCGGAAATATATCTGCGACCAGCTGAGACTAGTAAATTCTATATGGATTACCCATTATCGTAGCCATAAAATTTTTGACAGGACCATTCAAGATCAAGCTTTTGATAACTTTGATTGCGTAGTTTATTATGCAACAGAAACCCTCTGTCCAAAAAAATCCTAGAACAAGCTCTTTAATACTGTACTAACTGTTATATGATTTAGTAAATAGACCTCATATGCAGGGGGAAGAAAGAATGATGCTAGTAAAAACTGGAAAGTTTACTATCGGAAAAATGCAGTCATCACGATTGTCGTAAAGTTTTGTTTCTTATCGTCCTCCGTTGTCTGTAGAAAGATACCAGTCAAAGAAAGACTAGGATTTATGAGTATCTGTGGTATCTTTAATTTCAAGCTCATTGAAATAGGTGAAACGTAAGTAGTTGTTAAGCGATAAAGCATTGATATATCGCAAGCTGAAATTGAAAGACTGGGATAATCATTTTTCTTTAATAGACTAAATAAAGTCTGATTCATATGAATACAAGAAAAAGCCGCCAGAAGTGCTTATTGGAATGCCAACTCACTGCTTTAAACAGAAAAATTACACACACACACACACACAAAATTGTCTATTGGAAAAAAAAGTTTTTTCCTCTATTTAAAACAAGGAATTTATGTCTTCTTTTACGTCTTTTCTGAAAGTTTGCATAATTGAAAATATGGCCTGTTATAGATTTGTTCTGTTTTTGTGACCTTTTCGATATTGTACAAGTATCTTCACAAGATACAATTAGTTCATTAGGTATACCGTATGTTCATTTCATTACTTACATGTACACTTTGAAAAGCATTTAAAAAACCCAAGTACAGTAAAAACCTTTGTTTTATATTACGGAGTCACACTTAATAGCCTTTCTTCCAAACACTTAAGGAATCAAAGGACCGTAACCATGGTAACTGTAATATTAAGTCCTATAAACAATGCTCATCTGTGTGATACGAAAGCCATAAAGGGACGTATTCAATGTTTAAAAAATGAAAAACTAATTCGAGATCTTGGTTTAGTAATCCGTGATCTCGGATTAGTAATTCGAGATCTCAGTTTAGGTAATCCGTGATCTCGGTTTTGTAATCCGAGATCTCCAAAAACGACAGTTCTGCCTGACCAGGTAGTTTCATAGTGTGACCTCAGCTGCAAGGTATACCTATCATTATCTCTCAATTTATTAAATGACCATTAGATTTTGGGTACCGATATTAGCAAATGTTAATTTAAATATTAAATATTTTGGGCAGTTTTATACTTACTACAGGTCAGAACAAACATGTTTTTCTTAATATCTCCTATCTAAGCAAATTTTTACAAGAAAACACATTGCTGTCACTTTAAGTTTGAACAAATGCGACATACTTTTTGAAGAGAAAATACAGGAAAGAAAGGCTACTTAATATCCTAAAGAGTAGCTTCCTGTCTGTGTGAAAACCAGGATTCGTAGTGTACATGTAATTCTTTGTTCTAAACTATACAGGGATACATTCAGTAAGCTCGAATCTTATCATAGTCTACAACCTTCACTGACATAGAGAACTTAGTTTTCGCTGGAAACAAAACATAATCACAACCGATATACTCATCTCTCGGTCATCACACGTACTATTTTATCAGCTCATTTTTCCCGATACACCGAAAATTAAGACAGCTTATAACAGAATGTATACCCCTAAAAACATTTATATAGTTAAAAGCGTCAAACAACCAATAAAATGCCCCAATTAAGAACGTGTAAAAAAGTTTATTAAAGTAGTTCATTACGTGTACGCAAATAATTGTTCTAGTTGCTACATTTTACAATATGCAGTGAATATTAATAAGATTGATTTCTACTGAAAAGTGATTAGCTAGGGAGAAAATGGAGCATGAATTATTACAGATAAAATTAATTTTCAATGCTTATATGGACCATCTGATACAAAATCTATATATAAACATTTTTCTTTCAAGACTGCTGTTTTTTACAAAGGATTCAGAAAACTTAAAAGTCAGGTCGATTTTTTGACACAAGCCAAGCTAAAGATGACATTTTAGCAATTCAGGCTATATGTCGTCTCGTACAGGTCAAGCTTAAAGTGAAGGAGTTAGCTGAATTTTAAAATACAACAAATACATTGGTTTGCCACCTGATTTAAGGTTTCAGTTCGAATACTTATTAATTGAATTGTAGAGTTTATGTTAATATTTTTGCTTTCGTTGCATTATAAAGGAAAACTGACCGATTAAAAAACTTCTAATCACTGTCCACAAAAAAACTTAGTATTATTAGGTAAATCATGAACATGAAGTTTATTTGTTCCGTTTGATAAGATTATAAAATTTCCGTCTACTTACCGCCCTTCAAATTACTGTTTGTGAAAATAAAGATGTATCGTTTCGATAAAGCCTATGACAATACTTTTTCCGTTAGAGAAGGTCACACAATAGTCATCAGCAAAAGTAAAAAAAAATTTAAAAAAAAAAGACAAAAAAGAAAAAAAAACAGCTTTGCAACAGCAGAAAAGTACAAATTTAAAGAGAATATTTTCTGTAATAACTTTTTATCAATTTTTGAAGCTCTTTCGATATTTTTTTTTAAACTTATAGAAGATCGGTGGCTTTGGTGTCATACTTTTGTACATATCGTGCTCCGATTTGTGATTGTTGAGCAGTCGCATCGATAGTTCGTTTTCTAAATAAATGCAACAGTTCTGCTTTACTTCAAACAAAATTAGAGTCTTTGACGGAAGATCTGCGTTTATTACTAATCTATCTCGCTAGTACTGCGAAATGATACGAAATATCTGGATGATAGCAAAATGGCTCTAAGTGGCGTTTAACCCAATTCTAATTGTATTTGTTTTGTGAGTGTATTTGTGTGAATATTTCAGATAAAACCGGCGTTCAGTCCATTCTAGCAAAAAAAAAATCTGTTCTGAACTACTAACCTCTATCCCCATTAGCTAATCCTTAGTTCGTACTTGGGGAGGGGGGTATCTCATGTTTTTTTTTCACTACGGAAAGTCGCATTGAACCCCCAAGATGATTATTATTTTACATGTATTAAAGAAAAGTTCTGATTTGTAGTTCGCCTGTACAAAGAAGAGAGGAACTATTAGAGTAACCGCGGCGTCCACGTGCGCGTATGTGTCTGCTACTATAGCTCACAAACTACTTGATCTTTGTCATATTTCATTGACTCTTATCAAGTTTTAAGTTCAAGTTGACTTTGTGGATTTTTACGTTCTCGGAAGCTGAATGACCTACAATCATGAAACTTAGTGTGAGGATGCATCTATGGCAGTATGTCATCATTTAAGCAAATATAGGTCACTTTTACATGTTTTTCACGCTTCATTAACTTTGGGTAAGTTTTACGTCCGAATTCAGTTCTCGGATACTGAGGGAATTGCAATCATGTAACTAGTTGTTGGGATGCATCTGATGGAGTATGTAAGCGTCCTGCCACATACAAGTATCTGGACCTACATTTCACGCTTCGGGGACTTTGGTTAAGCTTTATGTCCGAATTAAGTTTTTGGATACCGAGTCACTCGCAATTATGTAACTTAGTGTTATGTTTCATCAGTGGAGCATGTCAGCTTTCAATCAAATATAGGTCCAGTTGACCTACATTTCACCTTTCAGTGACTTTGTTTAAGTTTGACCTCCGAGTTACGTTTTCAGATACTGAGTGATTCGAAAGCATAAAAAATGACTGTATTGCTTACACAGAGTCAATGAGGTAATTTGGTAAACTTTGTAATCGAAGATTACACTATGGTTAAGAATTTTTCAAGTCTTCGTATCTTCCTATCTGCCCCTTTCGTATCTTCGAACTTTACTTCCTACTTTGTTTTGTTGATTTCTCTTCCTACATAATGTACTTTGTCACGTCTAGGTGGCAGTAGCTACTCTTACAATCATTTGATCTTAGAATGTATGGTAAATTTCAAGAAAGCTGATCCATCTGAATTTTTTCTTTGAAACAGTTCTTGCATATTGTTATATCACCACCTACCGGAGACGTGGTATAAAGGAATCATCTTATCCGTTCGTCACATATTTATGTCTACTCTACTCTCCTCCTTTGAAACAATTTGTACAATGGCAACCAGACAGTGGGAGAATAGTTCTTGGATGGTTCTCGATCGGAGTTTATATTTAAAATTGAAACCAAAATAATAATAAATATATATTCACAAATGCTTAATTTCATGTAAATTACAGAACCAATCAAACTTCGATTGTTTTCATCACATTATGTAAGATCGAAAGAACCTTAAATTAAACAGGTATATATTTGTGTTCTGTTAGCAAATTAAATCTATGATATTTAGCCCAAAATAAAATTGCACCATAATTTAAGGAATATACAATAGGCTTCTTTTCTTCTCTCTGAAAAAGTTGTTCTTCAATGTAATATACAATGTAGGACACACGTAAATGTGTCTTAAATGATCTATATAGGGTTACGTTATACATTTATTAACAGCTTTTGTTTGATCTTTTTGTATTTTTAGATTAGTTGTGAGAGTTTTAACCAGGTTTGCCAGAAATCATTTGTAAAACTACGTCCCTTTGTAGCCGCCTCATTGGAAAAGTAAAAGAAAGACTCGGTTTGATAAAGTAGATTCTAGTATGAAAGGTCTTGGTTCATTCTGTTCTGTGGTTCTGAGATCTTTTAAACCTTTTTTTCCCAAAAAGTTCTGTTATTAAACTACGTTCTTCAATAACGGTCATCTTAAAATGGGGACGTGCATGGATAAAAGACAATAAAAATAAAAAAAGTGTTGATTAGTTTTGTTCTGTGGTTTGAAGACGATTTTTTTGCATATTTCCGATTTGGTGTCATTTTAGAATATGTTCCGAGTTCGTTACCATCCCGGATTACCGATATGCCAGAAAAACAAATATGTAGAGATTATATTGTGAACATTCTAAAAAATAATACGTCTATCGATAACATGATGTCTGACAAGATAATACAAGAAATTCAGCCAGTCAGAAGACATTATATAGACATTATATTACATTTATATTATTTCTCTCTGGTGGTAATGTTAAATTTCTAATTGGCCATATCATTGAAACATTAGCTCCAAATTTACTTTAATTTTTTTTAGTAATTTGAAGATACATTGTAATTAAATTACTAAAAACTTAACGACGACTATCACCAAGATAACTAAGTAACCATTTCTGGTCGATTTTTATCAATTTCTTTAAGGTAGCCTTCGTTTCTTTCAATTTGGGGTGAAGATCATATGTAATTGTAAATCAATAACTTTCTAGAACTTTATCGGATCTTCAATCTAGCCAGTGTGTTTCATTTTACATGGCTAGTGTGTCTAGATAAGATAAAATATAAATTCATAATTAACAAAAAGGGAAGGTAAATTCATACATTAACTATTGACTCATATTAAAGAGTGTACTATATTTGTGGTTTTTGTAGACACAATACAATCGAGAAATGGAGTACGCATACACGCGAAGGTATATAATTAGAAAAGATTCATGGTCTAAGCGGTGGAATCTGCTTTGGCGAAAACAGATAAATTCTCCAGATTCTCATAAATGTCCTTTGACTGGTTTTGTTTCAGAAGATCGTGAATCCTATTCCCAAAGCCCCTATTTCATGCGTATTAGCTTCAATTTTGAAATAAACCAATCAAAAATCTTCCTCAGGACCACTCAATCAACTTTAAAAGTAAGTCCCTTGTATTCCATTTTTGTCGGACGGTGGGCAATTTATTCATGATGGCTGCTACACGTACATGTATAGTCTACATTCATGACAAATGCATTTAAAAACAGCTGTTACAATAGGAATCAAACGTTGAACATTAGATCTTGAGCGGTCTTTTGATTTAGAAATATGTAGTATGGAAGATCAAAATTCTTGAAGTGAAAGGATTCAAGACAATAAGTCTCCATACCAAACGAGGTTCAGTCCTTAACATAAGCTTCAGTGTGAAAATCCATTTTTAAAAATCAGCAATAAATGTAGAAATATAGGAATATTTACCATGAAGTAATATCCTGATGCTCAAAGGCTAACGGGTCCAAACGACCGAATTAAAAGTTTTCAATGTGAAAAGTGTTTCAAAATAGATTTTTCTGCGACAAAAATGCATCTTGTGTATAGTCATGGATAAGGTTTAATTCTCGTATATCCCAATTTTAACCAAAAAAAAAAAAAGAAAAAAAGGATGCCCAACAGCATAATTTTTTTCTGCATAAAGAATGTGCATTTGCGGAAAAATAACCAAATTGTCGAATTTCCCCGTTCATGCTATATGACGATACCCGGTTAAAATGGAGACAACTCTCACGAAACGAAAGAAGCAAATTTTCCGTTTTTTATTGTGACTGATTTTTGAAAAAAAATTGCGTTAAATTCCTGCTATTTAGATTAATCGTCGATTGACTTGCAGATTACCAGCTCGTTTAGTAACGTAATATATATTACCATCTGCAAGTAGTAATTCTAAACTAGATTCTGATCTGCAGACCTGGTAGTGCGAGTGTACATTACTTCCCCACTGATCAAACTCTGTACTAAAATAAAATAGATGAAATAATATTTCCTGGACTACAACTTATTCCGATAGTTTTCATAAGGTAACTACTTCATTAAGAAAAACATCATCCCAGACTGAAATGATGTAAGTTTGGAACCATTGTTGCAGTTTTTCTGTGTTTTGGCCATTACATACTTTATCTACTATGCATTTAATACCGAGCTCATTGAGTACAATTATTTCCATTTAATTAAAACGAATATTAGGTCCCAGGATGCCTAGCAATATCTACAATATACATATGTAGATAATTAGCAAGATAAAATTTTATAGCTAGCGTTACATTTTTTAATCTTAGGTAATTTTTTTCGTCATATTTAAAAAAAACGAAAAAAAAACCCTCCTCCCCCACAAAATAAAAGGCCATTGGCCACTGGTCCCCCGACGCCAAGGTTATATCGTAAGTTTAAATATTTAAACTACTCTAAAAAACTTATGCAAGACCAAGATATTCATAAAATAAACTTATCTGCTACACCTAACATCAATCTGATCTGTTGTTCACAAGCTATAATCCGGGAACTTTGAAGTATAAAAAGGGGGTAATTCTGGTAAGAATTGTCCAAAAATCATGGTTTAACTTGACCTAGATATTCACAAGATAAACTTGCATACCAAATCTAACTTTATTCTGAGTTTTCTTTCTTGAGTTATCATCCGACAACCCAAAATTCAGCAATTTCGAAAAACAAAAAGGGGCATAACTCTGGTAAGAATTGTTGAAAAATCGTCATTATCGAACTT
>JAOXYJ010078240.1:0-11644 GCA_028566555.1 Lithophaga nigra
GGACCTTCCCCCATGAAAATAATTTGTAACCTCTGTTCTTCCATTTTAGAACGGCAGACTTCTGAGTTGTTAACCCCAAAAGTCCTGAACCTCTCACCTTTGAAAATAATTTGAACCCCTGATTAAGACATACTTTTTAATCAATGCCACAAAGTTACAAAACACATTCAAACAAAATATTTTTATGTCAAAGTTTTTTTTATAAAGAAAAGGCTGAAGGTCTTTAACCACACTTATGAATATATAATTCACTTTATTCATTCTCTTTTTGAAGAAAAAAAAATCAAAGGTTTTCTTAATATACAATTATAAACCAGCAAACCACAATTAAGAACAGGTGTATAGGACCAACCTTTGATGTGATGCTTGTAAGAACTATTAACCTGTATTTTAATACTGATGTCAATTAAATTTGATACACTGATTACAATCAAAGAATCAATGAACTGGAACCAACAATAATTAAATTGTTGCCAATTAAATGTAAATAAGTTTGTAGCGTCATTTATACCTTGTAAATACTAATGTTCAATGGATAACGAGAACAGCAATAAGAAAATCGCATTTAACTGAGAAAAAAAATCCAATCTTTAACCAAAAATTTTATAACCTATACAAATTACATTCAACTGTACAGAAAAGCACCGTTATTTAACAGATAAATGGTTTGCAAAAGAAGCATGTTGATATGTGAAAATAATTAACCTTTTTATATCTCCAAAATAATACAGAGTTCTGTAAAACTAATGACATATTGTTGAAGGAAAACATATTGTTGAAATAACTTGTTGCAAAAAATAATGCATCAAAACTGGATGAAAAATAGACAAGAGGCTCAACTGAGCCTGCAGGACTGACTCTCTATCACAGTTCAAAATATTGTTGGTACAACAGAAGATTTTTCTCACTGAAACTTATTTCAAAATTAAGTTCTTGAGGACTTTTGGGCCTTCATTTGCATAAAAACCAAATGGTGCTTCATGTATTTGCCACAGTTTTTATTTGCTTTGAACCTCGAAAATCTAAATGTAATGGGCACTGAAGATCTGTGTCATTTGTATGGTCTCAAATCTCCATGCTGCAGCCAAGATTAATGTAAAATATTGCAGTTCATTTTCATATCATGGACCTACAACAAACTAATGACTTGTTCTTACCACTGATGAAAAATGTTAAACTTTGGATTCCCTTGTGCTTGGATTTTCTTGAACTACATTTTTAAAACTAAATCATAGTTATCACAATAACACTTCATATAAAATGTTACTGCATGTTATACATGTATGAGATGCCAGAATTACAAAATGCTAATGTAATATTCTAAACTCTGGCCCTTGTGCCATAAAACTAAAAACATTCTTAAGTATGAGACTTTTCTCAACAGCCATGGTTACAGTCAAACAAAGCCCTAGAAAATCCCTGTTGTCATGTGGACAGAAGTCATTCCCTTTTTCAAAAACTCTTTTGCATTTTCATCTAAAACCAGCTTTTTTCCAAAAATTATGCTGAAGTCATTTCTGATCTGATTTCAGTGAAATTTTCACTATTAAATGTAGAATTGTTTTGAGTTTTCTCAAATAATTTGCATGTAATTTTATTTATTCTAGGTTTTAAGAAATCATGACTTAAACACAATTGAAATTTTATAATATTCAAAATTATATGAAACATATAGTGAATTTCGCCATTGTAAAGTCTAATTTGTGTTTATATCAAGACTTCTTCAAAACTAGAATAAATGAAAATATATGAAAATTACCAGAAGAATCCCCATATAATTCTGCATTCAACGGTGCACATTTCATTGAAATTGGATCAGATAATAACTTCAGCATATTTTTTGAAAAAAGATGGTTTTATATGAAATTGCACATGATTAATTGAAAAAGGGAACGACTTTTGTCCACACACAGACACTGTAGTTAAGAAAATATTCTCAGATATAACAATTTGCTCAGTTTTATGGTGCCGGGCCCTGGTGCTTGCATGACACGGACCATGAGCCCTCATTTGTACCAAGCTGAATGTAAACGTCAGATTGAAGATGTGAAATGTTATTGTATGTCTATTGCTGGTACACAAGAACAAGATTTTCCTTCACTTCTTTCACTTTGTACCTCACTGACCCTATCACCTTTTGGTGCTTCTACATGTGTATATCATTTACTACAATTAACTGTTCATAAAACAGAATATTTTTTGGATGAATTTGATTTGAAATAAAGAGACCATACACACCAACTTTGGCCTAAAGTGACCACACAGTTTTAAAGAAGATTTATATATACAATTTTATCATATTTTCCACATTTAGTAATGTGAAAATCTTGTTCAGTAAGCAGCACCAGTGGATACACTTCTGAAGAGGAACATCTAAGAATTATTCATGTCATATTAGTATAAACTGGGTCAGTAGTTTTCGAGTGGCAGACTTTTTTCAGTAATGGACCATTGGATAAAATATGGAAAGAGGATCATCCTTAATATGGTTGGCCCAGCAATTTAAGAGGTTGTATGTCTTGCACAGAATTTACATGTACATTTAGTCATAACTACATTGTATTACAACCTTTAGTAAACAGTACCCTGTATCTATTTTTCAGAATGAAGCTGCACAATTTATGAACACTGATTTCTCTTACCACCATAGACTCCACTTTCTAAAAGTTTTCCTTCTTTTTCTAATTGTTCAAACTCTTCAAGTGATAGGAATGTATAATCAACACCATTCTTTTCTTTGGGTCTTGGTTTACGTGTTGTACCTATAATCAGAAATATCACAAATTTTTATATGTCAGATAGCAAAATTTGAAAAGCTGAAAACCTACATTCATCACAAAAACATTTAATTTGGAACAAGATAGTTTTGTAGCTTTCTAAATTAGAATTAGGTTATCAAAATATAATTTTATTACTTTATTTCCAGAAACCATTACTTTTTTTGAGATTTTTAATGCCTATATTTACAGTTTTTTTTTCAATTTGTTTGTATTTGTCTCGTTTACTCAAGGAAATAAGTACAAATCTTCCTCAAACATGGACCTGTTATCACTACTTTATCATGGCTTTTTAGATCAATACCAAACTGCCGCACTCAAGGCTAAAAGGACTGTTATAATGATATTTTGAACATCCTTGACTACCAATATTCAGTCTCACACCGACGGTACTGTTATAAATAAAATACATGTTGCTTTAGCATCTGATGACACTCAGAAAAATTTTCATATATTTAACCAATACAGCAAATTTTAAAAAATCACTATGCGCTTTAAGTTATGCATTCTTCTGAAATGTAATTGGTACATGTATATCAGAATCGCAGAAACTATTCCATATTTTCTTTGAGGCAATGGTACTTTTCATTTTACATGATAACTGAATCTTAATTATATTAATAAAAGTTGAAATGACATAGCATATGTATTAACTTACAAGGAACTGTTCTCAGATAGAGATTATCTCTGATGGTCTGTTGTAAGTCATGATCTACAGAACCCTTCTGAAATCTAGCTGCCAAATATTGCTTTAAATCTCTGGGTAACAAACCTGAAAGAGAAATCCATTTCTCATATTATTCTCTTTCATCATACAAATGACATAAATGTAGTCCATTTTCTGAAGATATTCTTAATTTACATGTATGTGCAGTGTTTTCCCTGATGACCCTATGACACTATTTTTTTCTACCGCTATGCTATCGGTCTTCTGGTGTTGCTACATGTATAATTTGACCATGATGGTGTATAATTTTAAAGTTATATCACAAAATACAAATACATGTAAATTTTGTGAAATACTAAACTTGATAATCTTCATCAAGTTTACTTCAAAATTTACCAAGTTCTCAGAGCTGTCCACTTGAATGCCACATCTAGTCCTGCAATATATCTGCGTCCAGTAACCATTTGTTACTTTATAAAAAATGTAGGTATGATAATGATTTTTAAGAGATCAGACTTTGTGTCCCCTCTCCAGAATAAAGTGATATGCATTATGCTGCAGTTTGACTCTTGGAGAAGGAAGTGGCATTCATAGGCATTCATGCAGGGCTCATGAAAGACATTATCCCCTGTTCAGCAGTTTCCCTCTCATAGGCCTGAAGGAGAAGTTTTGTCTCCCTGCATATTTGAAATTCTCAAGTAGTTTATGTTGAAAAAACCATTAAATTTCTCCAAATGTGTCCTTCACTTCTCCCTCTTTACCTCATAGGTAGAAATGATTTCTCCCCTAAAATCTGAATGCAGCAGATAATGTTTGTATAATTAAAGACTCAAATTTCAAGCAAATTGTGTACAAGTAAGTTCTACATGGTATTTCATCCCTCCTGTTACCCATTTCTTTTTAAGACATTTGACACTACTTGAGTATGGTTGCACTGATATCAGAACCGACAATCATCAATCTGATAAACAACAAAACAGAAGGCAAATTTATAACAAATGTCTGTGTACATATTTGTATTTATTAGTCCTAATTTAGATTTTTAAATCCAGACTAAGTGTTGCTTGTAAGAAATATTACAATGTATGTTCGAGTCCAAACAATACAATAAATCATATTTTGCAAAATTTTCATGGGTACCAAGTGAAAAAGGGTAAGTATGGGACTCTAAATTCAGGGTTATGAGAACCCCGACAACTTTGTTCGATTGATTAAATGGTGTTTTTATGCCCCTTTCAGCAATTTTTCCTCTATATGGTGGCATCCAGTTTTTATTGGGGAGGAAGCCAGAGTACCTGGTGATAACCCCTGACCTTCAGCATGAAAACTAGCAATCCTTGTCAATTAAAGTTGGAGTCAAGATCACCTTGCAATTGCCACCAGCCAGGTTTCGTACTCATCTCAACGTCATGTATACCTAGGCAACTCGGTCCCCTTGCAGACTTGGAAGTGTAAAAGATAAACAAATAGTACACATAAATACTGGCCAGTAATGGTAAAGTCAGTGAAAGGGTGGTGTATGAAACTGCATGAAATAAATGTATATACAGCCACCCCACATTAGTGGGTAAACCTTTAAAATTTGAGGACTTCAATTTTCAAGTGAACGTCACCAAGTTCCATGACTGTAAGAGGTCATACCTAATAAAATTTCAGTGAAATATGTGAATTAATAAGATTAATCATTAATAATTTGTCCTCATACCTCAATGACAGTTTTATAAAGACTTCAAATATTTCATTTGTGATTTCAGAACATAAGTGTACTTCTAACTGGACCTGGTCAATAAATAACTTTATAATGGCGAATTTCATACTTCTAAATGATACAAATCTGTACATGAAATGTATTTACGTGTAGGTTTCAACAAGTTCTGTAAATATATTATTTGATTGTAAACCATTTCAGTTTTTACATTACTATATATAGCATGTATACACATGTAGTGCATGTACATGTAGCTACACTGTAATATGCAATTTTATGAACATTTTGCAATTCCGGATTACTGTTTTCTAGAAATACACAACGATCATTGTTCTAAAAATCATATCATGTAAACATTTAGCAACTGACTAGAGCAACATACTGTGAGTGGGGAAGAGCTGAAAAAAATACTTTACTAATTAGTATAAAAACGTGGCCAATAAAACCTCAATGTCCGACGTCAAACAAAATTAGTTATCAATGGATGTACATGAAACTGAGAAATTTTTAAGTCCCTTTAATTATAACTGAATGAAGTCATCAGCTTCTCAGATCACATCATGCTGTTTAAGCTGATCACACATATTGATGATGATTAATTAATCTGATTAGGTAATCAATCCATGATTCAGCTTATAAATATTGATTAACCATTTAAAATTACCTTGTCACTTACAGAATTTTAAGTGTAGTGGTTACAAATGAAATGCATTTTACAATGTAACAGACAAAAAATTTCATTGTTATAAAAATCAATTTTATAATTCATATGTATAAGTTATTAAATGTACAAAAAGTACCACTAAAATATAACTTCCAATATTAACAAAAAATTGTTTTAAATTTATTTGCTTAAGGGCATGGTGACAGTCAATTGTATTATTTTAACAATAACTGAAAAAATGACAGCATACCCCTACAATCCAGTTTGTTGCCACATATCTTTACATCTTTCAGTACATGTATATGTAATATACATCAAAGTCGAGATATCCATGATAGGCTTTAATTCTATAAATAATTTTCGTTTAATGTAAATCAGATCTGATGTATTTATGTTCGATTTCTCTTACTAGCGCTCCATTATCCATTTTTTTCTGATTTCAATTACAAATCATGATTAATACAAATAAAACCATGTTGCATCAGGTCATTTAAGAATTTATTTTACTGTCTAATCAGCGGTAATCACGGCTTTACATAATGGATTTAAGTTTTAACAGATCATAGCCAAAGAGTTTAATAACAAAAGGTTTAGTTTCATAACAGTAATTAAGCTAAACCTGATGGCAAAACTTTACAATTTCAGAGTACTGATAACAATTAAAACTAGGAGCTCAGTCGTTCAAGAACAATTGATAGGTCTTTCCATTTCCGATAATTTAAAGTTAGCAAAGGCAGATTTAGATGTTCTTCAGTCGAGAACAATGAATATATCATTTTTATTCCCTCTGAGTTGAAAGATAATATCAAATAATGTTGCATTAAATTAAAGGAATGTAATTGTCATAAACATTATCAACACCTTTAAGCAGACAGCCCCAAGGGAACCCCGTGGTATAGAAATAGGACCCGGCTTCTTCGTCCGCGGGATACAACCCTTGCGCAATTGGGCGTCCTTTGTTTGTGAGGATGTAAAAAATGTACAACTCGGCCGTCGGATGGGGACGTAAAATCTGAATTCCCGTGTTGGGAGAATACCACGCTGTCTGCACGCTAAAGAACGCTTGTAACAAACTCATTACACGTGATCCGTAGGTGGCAAATTACAAGGCTAAATTTGCCTTGCATTCCCATCCTATCTTCCTTTTCCGGTGGCAATCAAATTTATTCGCCCCTTCTCCCGGTGACCCTACTTTTCAGATCCTACCAATTGATATGTTGTTCTCGTCCTAAATATGCATTAAAAATTTTGCACTGGACGTTAAACAAACAGCAGTCAATCAGCAGACATTTCAAATGTTATGACATCTTATCACAAAAATCATTATAATATCTATAAAATTAACAAGGTAAAGAAATAGGAAATGACCTCGATTATGTGACTTTGATGACAGACAAAGTTAAATGATATCAATACAGAAGACCCCAGGTTTTTACAACTAACTGCTTTTAGTTTTGCAGATGTAAATGTTACGGTGAATATTATAGGGGAGATAACATAAAAATTATCGAAACCTTTCGATACTCAAGTAAAATGTTACAACTTTTAAAATGTCAGCAAAATTTTGTCAAAATTATTATGATATCTGTAATATTAACAAAGGTAAAAAAATAGAACATTGTTATGGTTCGGTGACCTTGAAATAGGTCAAAGGTCTTAAAGGATTAACACTGTAGATCCTAAGTCAATACCCACTAACTGTTTATTAAATACCAATAAAATATTATGTTTTAATGTAAATCATGGGAGATAATTGAATACTGAGAGCACATGATTAATCAGTCATAACGTTTTAAGTTACGTAATGTTGAAAATTACTTTTTTGGTAAATGTCAAGGTCAACGGTCATGAGCCCGATAGTAAAGACCCCAAGTCATTATCTCAAGTAGTTATTGAGTTTTAGGTATCTATATATGTTAAATCAATTACAAAAGGGGAAATAAAACAACTCCTGTAGGAAATTGTCGGATCCCTTCAACCAAAACGTACAAAATTTGCGGCATAACTAAGTGATCATGATGGTAAATGCATTGCTTCAATATATCGTACAGTTTAAGAGGAATAGGAGACTTGACGAACGATCAAAATTTAGAATGTGACCGTGATCTTTGACTTTGTGACCAAGGTCAAGGTCAAAGGTCATAAGGACTTATGGTCATTATCTTGTTTGGTTCATGAGTATTAGGTACATATGGGAAAAGTCAAATATATTAAGAATAAAAACTATAAAAAGTCCTCAGATCCTTTTGACCCAAAATGTACATGATTTGTACATTGAGTCCCTTAAGATGTTGGACCAAATTTTTTTTTGATACATTTTTTTTTTCAACATCGTGGCTGAGTTTGTTCAAAATGAGTGATCTACTAGAAATAGTCGCTGACAATACCAACCCGAAACAAGGGTTTTCTTTCATCGTTTCTTGGCACGATAGTCAAATCACCACCAGATTTACTGAAGAACGATGGAATCTGTGAAATGGCCCTAGTCAAACTGGAGACCTACTTTTCTTTTCCCAACATCCATCCGGGAAATAACATCATTCACTACTGAGGGGGCTACCTTGTTTACCATCACGTTGAGCATCGATTTCTACGGCATCGAGGACATCAACAATGAGGTACAACGACATCTGCGACTGAACAGACATAAAGCTAAGATTTTTAACGGTGCTAATACTAGTACACTGAGAGCAACTCTAACCTTAACCAAAATCTATAAGGTGGACTTTGATGTCAACAACAGCCTTAACACGCTGCTGGGCTTCGAGCGAAGAATTTACTCATTTGATAGAGCAACAGATGATTACATAGAGGGTGAGGAGATTGTGAATATCATCAGCATCAACAGCATTCTGGTCAGTAACGACATCATCCATGGAAACGTTGAACACCGTGCACCGCATGGAAATTTACCTAACCGATCAAGGCGGATGTCCCATCGATCTGAGAGGTGAATATCTATCCATTCGCTTTCATCTTCGCGAGGTATAAATAAAACGTCTTACCACGAACATAGTCAGAACTTGACAAAAAATCAAAGTTAAAATGGTTGTCCAATCACCATTCGCTTGTCCCATGGAAACCTATTAGAAGAACACAAGATATTACTCACCAGTCGACAGATTCAAAAGATCACAAACCTCCTGCAGAATGGTACAGGCGGTATAAGCTCCAAGTAATTGAAGAAGGAAGGTGGATTCTTGTCAGTGTTGGCCGGTTTGGTTATGAGAGCTCTTTCCATGGTAGCGAAAGCCGTTCTACCGGCACTAGGAGTTGGCGCATTGAGTGGGCTTGGTGGTCTAGCCATCAACAAGGCTCTCGGAGCAGGATTGAACCTCAGATCCGAGCTTTATATCAAAAAAGGTGGAAAAGTATGTTGTGTAAACGGTCAAGGTAAAGGTTTGTATCTCAAACCAGCCAAAATTCCACTGATCTATGCACCTGAAATGTGGAACCAAATTCGTTAAAGGTTTAGGGTTGATACTCGGTCCCAACAGTCCATTCAAGAACATTCCTCTCTTAATTATGCTCGTCTAGGCCATAAATAAATGAATGACGATGTAGATTCTAGCTATCGACATGTGAAAGTTGAATGTATCGAAGAACTTACCGCGGGAATCTAAAGATATTAATGTGCATTGAGAATCTACAACCGCTTAGACAACGTAGTCTCCGTTGCCTTTGGGGTGTGTTCCGTGAGCAGTCTGTTGTTAACAAGTGGCACCATGAGTTCGGCACTGACTGGCAAAGGCCTTTCAGCTTCCATTTTACTTGGGTCTTTAGCTTGACTGAGTACCTCATCCGTCATGATATTGACTCTTATTCCAAAACGCATAGCTAGGAAGAAAAAGAAACATGCAGACACCTTGCGATTATAAATCTAAAGTCGAAAATAGTGTTAGTTGTGCTTTGGGTGTTGACGATGCTATCAATGAGTTCACTGGTATCGTTAAATGTTTGAAGAACAAATACGATGAGAACGACCAACTGCGTGAATCATCGACCCCTTTAAGTGAGGATATCCCAAAATCATGCGTAATAGATTTCCTTGCCTAAATATCATGTGCTATATTTGCTTCATTGCTTTTCAATGGAGTTTGTTTTCCCCACTGAAAAGTGGTGGTTTTTCCCTTCACTGGTTACTGAAAGTTAGTAATTTCTACTCATTACAAAACCTCGAAGTTATAGTACTCATTACCCTAGTTTTGATATTCTCATACCATTGCTGACAACTTTGCATTTCCTCTTCTTATTCGACAATCTCCCGAGCTCTTGGCTCGACCGATCACACGCCCACACCTTAACTTTCTCTCCAAACCTATTTAAATATTGTAGTCTACTTATTCCCCAGTGTCCTTTGAACTCCTGGATGTCTCCAATAGTGTAGATCTTTCCAAGTGGGAGTTCTTTCAACTTTAAAGTCATTAACATCTTTTCTTTCCAACCTCATTATCTCTTCGTCTCTAAACTGTTCATTATCCCTTTTCATCTCTTCTCCTTCTTCCCTTTTGTGTTCCATCGCTTCACTGTTTTGTTCCATCTTGTTTATTATTTGTTATGTCGTTTTTTTCAAATTTCAAAAATCCCGAATTCCAGATTTTCAACAAATCCAGAATTTCAGAATTTTCAAATTTTCCGATGGCTTTTCTCCCGCCGATAAGACTCAACATTCGTGTTCAAATTCGTTTCGGAACTAATTTTTGTGTCACCAAAGCTCGAGAGTTCTACTCTCAAAGTTTCCGATTTTTGAAGTGCAGTAGAACTGTCAAAACCGTATTACTGAGCTCAAGGACTTGTGACATGTGTCAAGCTGACATGTACATCCCCTGATGAATGTGTGGACCAAATATGTATGGTTATTGAGAAATGGAGTTAATAACAAACTTTGACTCAAAGCTAACGCCGTCACCGCCGACAAAAGCATACATATGTCTCTCCTTCCACAACATTCGTTGCAGACGAGACAAAAATGACAAGAAACTAGCCCAGTCCTTTACTTTCACGTTCCGCTATACAGGTGATATCCTTTCACTGAATAAAGTTTGGTGACTATGTTGACTGGATCTATCCCATTGAACTAGAAATAAAGGATACCACAGATACAGCTAGATCTGCTTCATACCTTGATCTGCACCTAGAAATTGACAATAGGGAAGGTCTAGAACAAAACTTTGCGACAAATGAGATGATAACGACTTTCCCATAGTGAACTTTCCATTTATGTGTAGCATCATTCCAGCAGCACCTGCATATGGAGTAAATATCACAAAGCTTGTACTTCCTATCAGGATTTTCTTTATATAGGGTTGTTGCTTAAAGAAAGCTACTGAACCAACGGTTCCTGATGGTAAAACTGAAGTCATTACTTCGTAAGTTTTACGGCCGCCACCATAAATTAGTTAACCGTTACAGAATATGACCACTGTTATGCTACGTTTGTCGTAATCACAGCCCCGTCGTTCTTTCCTTATTCATGACTTATCACTGAATGTGACTTATAACCAGATTTTCACATGAGCAAAACGGCTGGTGCCACTAGTTGAGAAGGAGATGCTTACCCTTCCGGAGCACCTGATCGCACCCTCGGTTTTCATTGGGGTTCGTGTTGCTCTGTCTTTAGTTTTCCGTGTTATGTTTTGTGAATCAATGTTTGTCTTTTTGTCTTTGTTTGGCCATGGCGTTGTTTGTCCGTTTTTTGTTTGCTTATTTGTTTGTTTTTTATTTACGGTTCCTGATTGCCCCTTTGGTCTCTTCGAAGTTTACTTGTAATGCAGAATAGCAGGAGTCACTTTGGAGCAAAAATTAGTGAATTGTGAGATCACCTTCAT
>JAOXYJ010078350.1:0-11642 GCA_028566555.1 Lithophaga nigra
TTCTACCAGAAGCGAGTTTTAAAATAAATTTTGTCTGCACCTATCTGCGAATGATAGCAAATATTAACACCAGAACATATTTCACATTTGGTAGTCATTCTATCAGCGGATGGTTCTAAAATGTAAAATCAGAGTCTTCCAATGTTAACCAGCTAAACATGGGGACTCCGAAAAATTAAAATAATTACTAGTAATTGCCGTCAGTTAAAAAAGAGAATAAGTCTGAAACATTTAACCTGTATATGAAATTAATGATGAGGAATTGAGTATGGGGTTATAAATCACAGACTGCAATCTAAAAAAGAACATTATTTCTACCAGCTTTGAAAGCGATATGGTAAGTTATTAGATACTAACAGATATCGTTATCTTCTGTTCACCCGAAATAACTGTCATTTTAATAGTATTAAATTAGTACAACTAAAATGGAATTTACATTCCAAAGCAAAAACGAATCAGACCAAAGAAAAAAAAGGAAGATGATTCACCAAAGTACCTAGGTTGGATAACAGGACAGATTAGTTCTGTTAATGATAAGACATTTTATCTTTTATTAAGTTATTCAAGGTAAATCCCGAATTTTTATTGGTTTCAAAGGGGAAACGAGTACCGACAGTACGAAAAAGTGTTGTTAGCCATAAAAGTCGGCAATATAAGAATGGAAATATTCAATTTTTATGATCACTTCAATAGTACAGATGTGGAACAACTAAGTCTGATGGAATGAAATTATTAGCTAGAAAAAAAGAACGGGAAACAAACAACAGATAAAAAATGATGAAAAAGAAGAATTGTCATGAGGATAACAAAAATATTAGGTAATAGTCATTTTCCAAAATAATTGTAAAACGTAGAGGAAATAAAAAATAATACATGTACTAGTATTCCAATAATCTGGACAGAAATAAAGAAAAACTATGATGAAATGAATAATTTAGGGACAAAATGGTTACACGAAAAATCATATTATTATGTGCATATCATTAATATAAATAATTAGCTAGAAATTTTTGGACAGAGTTCTACGACAGTTTACTTAATTGTTTTTATGCAGTTTAAAGCCATTCGACAAATTGCAATAAATTTTGTTAAAAGAAATTAAAGCAATATTAAATAATGTATACTAACGCATACCTGACAAAAGTACTACAGAAATGCTTAGGGTTGAGTAAATTTTCATCCTGACTAGATAGTATGAACTTGTCAAATAAAGCAGTAGTTGACAGTTTTCATAGAAGGTTTCGCCCCTTCATCCCTTACTAGTAAGATTCATGTGGGACATTTTTGTTAACCTGCTATGATATTTAAACACGTTAGCAGAATAATTCATTAAATGTACATTGACGGAAGGATTAGTTAAAATGATAAAATAATGAAAAGAATAAGGATTGATAATAGAGAACAAAATATGGCGCAGATAAATAAAATTTCACTTTTGAACATTTTGCTGTAATTGATTCATGTATAGATTTGTAGCTTATGGTCTCTCTTTTTGAAAGGCAACTACATACGCAGGATTAAATATAATTACATTCATTCAGCACATCTGCAGTCTGTAGACTATTTAAGTTTATAAGAAATCGTTATATATTTTTGTTTTGCGAATAAGTGATACAATAGAGATTTTCTGTTCAATGGGACAGGTGTCACCAAAATGGATCGGAACAACAAATGATTCACTTATGAAAATCATTTAACTTTTTCTTAAAGAAGGGTCATTGGTTGAAGTATATAAAATGTATAAGAGTCTGCTGTCTTTGTGATTGATTTTTTATTTGTTAACGACAATAATTATTCGTAGTTTTTGAAGGTAATATATATAGAATAACTACTCTTGAAATTCGAATATGGGCATTTATACAACGAGTGACGGACAAATTTAAGAATGCGCGCAGCGCATGAGTGAATTATTAAATTTGTTCGGTCACATACGAAATATCGGTTTTTCTTTCACCGAGAAATCACGGTATATCATCGCTTTCAACGTAATAAATTTGTTCACGGTATATTTTTCATCATTTTACTTAATTTATATTTCTTTTTACTTGCTTATGCAAATTTCCGAAGAAGTTGGTT
This sequence comes from Lithophaga nigra, assembly GCA_028566555.1. NCBI lineage: Eukaryota > Metazoa > Mollusca > Bivalvia > Mytilida > Mytilidae > Lithophaga > Lithophaga nigra. The sequence continues at coordinate 2,077 of JAOXYJ010078350.1, forward strand.
CATATTTAAATCGTATTTCAAATATGTCCGAAAATAATGGTTTATATTTAAATCATATTTCATAGGTCGCGCATTCTTTCAATGTATTCTGACAACCAGTAAAGTCCTACTAATGCTTTGATTGTCCCGTGACGTCAGTCGTTTGCTAGGGCGTAGCTATGGTATTGATGGTGTCGAAGCTCTTTCTGTTCCTATATACCATATATGTAACACTAGTAGTGCAGTGACATATCTGGAAAATACGCTTAGTTAATGACTTTAATGTACCTACTTGAAACACACCTAAACTTTATTGCAAATGAAAGATAAATATGTATACTTAATTTTTCACCCGGTCGTCACAAAATCGTACAGAGCATTTTTTTGTGTGGTAAAATTTACATTTATTTTAGAAAAATATTTCAAGTGAAAAAATGAATATTTGTTTTAGACGTTTGTATTATGATCAAATTATGTTGTCTAATAGAACAATGTATGTATTTTATTCATTTAAGTTATAAAAAATAGGCTCGAACTCTCTTTTCTTTCTATCAGTTCCGCACTACTGTAATTGTAAAGGGTTTAGTCAATTTTATCTGTAATGCTATGAGATAGGGTCTGTATTTTTATCACCGTAAATTTCTTCGCAGGTTCTATCACTTTTTGCTAACGATTTTTAACCTATTAGTCATTTCCTCTGGATTGCATACAAAAAAATAAACGATACATTCGTAAATGTGAGAAATTCCCGGTTTTTAATATGATAAGTTTAAGGTGTTTCTGGAATATCTGTCCGATATGCTCCGTATATGTTCATCATATTTTCAAATGTACTTGTTGTTTTGCCTTAAATTTCATGTGTATTTGCTATTCTTATGTATTAAAGTACTTTAATATCATTGCCTAGCTTTTTAAATCTTATTTATTGTTAGACTAAGTTGAAAATACCACCTTCTTAAGTGGTTAAAAATAAAAAAACACATCGGAGAAACCTAGAACATTTCCCGCGTTATGTCAGATTTCCAGAGTCCTGTAAAAGTAACACAACATTCTGCTAAAAAAGGAGCACCATTTACTATTATTTGGCAACGAAGTATCGTTTTTCTAGTATTTACCTCAAAATGGTTATGCAGTCCAACCAGCAATGGCAGATCAACTTATCTCTGTTATTGAAAAACTGAAAGATTTCTACAGAAGACTGACAGACGCATATGACAAAATTAGGGTCGTTTTTATATGAATATTTACGAGGCAGTTGTACCACATGACAAAAATTCAAGTCAAAGCGGCTTTTGTTGATCACCCGTCAACAAGTGTTTGCTGCGGAAACTCGGAGTTTGACCAAACAGGTTCTATATGAAATTAGTTACTTCAATATCAAACGACGAATAAGTAATTAACTTGACTTTTTTGTTCGATATTCCAGTATAAGAGTATCGAGGTTTGTCCGGCTTGTCACCCATAACAAAAACACAGCAACAATTTTATTTTATTTTTAAAGTGGTTGCAAGACTCCAAAAGACTAGGAAGGAAGGAACCCAGAGGGTTCCATATTAAAACGTAAAAATAGATCTTACTGAAAAAAGTCCCCTTCTGTTCGTTATATTGTGAAGAATTACAAGTCCACCTGCATAAATACGGTTCTTTTAAAATATTAATAATCTCGCAACATGCAGCAATTGAATTTTTTTCCATGTCATAGTTGTATGATATCCCGGCTAATTACGGAAAGTATATGTGGACGCCAAGGTGTCATAATGATAATAGTGTATAGAAGGAATACGCCGATGGAATAAAAGAAGGACCTAGCAAAAAGGCCTGAATCTTTCAATCTTAATGAAACTTGGCCTGAATAATGTCAATACGTAAAACAACAATACGTGTATAGTGGCTATAGTGCACACTTCCGTTGAAGGGTCGTATGGAGAAGCCAAAATGTCATAATATTATGTATATAGGGAATAGGACGATGGAATTAAAGATTGCTAGGAAAACTAGCTCGGTCTTACAATCTAAATGAAACTTGGCCTGAGTAATGTCAATATGTAGGGCAACACTTCGTTTATAGTGGCTATAGTGCACGCTTCCGGTTAAGGGCCATGTGGCGAGGCCAAAATGTCATAATAGTGTGTATATAGGGAATAGGGCGTTGGAGCTAAAGACGGCTATGAAAACCAGCTGGGTCTTTCAATCTTAGTGAAACTTGGCCTGAGTAATGTCAATAGGAAGAGCAATAATACGTATATAGTGGCTATAGAGCACACTTCCGTTTAAAGGCCGTGTAAAGAAGCCAAAGTGTCATAATAGTGTGCATATAAGGAATAGGGCGATGGAACTAAAGATGGCTAGAAAAACCAGCTCGGTCTTACAATCTTAGTGAAACTTAGCCTCTGCATAATGTCAATAGAAAGAGCAACAATACGTATATAGTGGCTATAGAGCACACTTCCGTTTAAGGGCAGCATGGAGAAGCCAAAGTGTAATAAAGTGTGTATATGGGGAATAGGGCGATGGAACTAAAATGGCTAGGAAAACAAACTCGGTCTTTTAATCTTAATGAAACTTGGCCTGAGTAATGTCAATAGGAAGATCAACACTATGTATATAGCGGGTATAGTGGACACTTCCGCTTAAGGGCCGAATGGAAAAGCCAAAATGTCATAATAGTGTGTATATAGGGAATAGGGCGATGGAAATAAAGATGGCTAGGAAAACCAGTTCGGTCTTTCAATCTTAATGAAAATTTGCCTAAGTAATGTCAATAGGTAGATCAACAACACGTATATAGTGGCTACAGTGCACACTCCCGATAAGGGCCGTATGGAGAAGCCAAAGTGTCATAATAGTGTGTATATAGGGAATAGGCCGATGGAACTAAAGATGGCTAGGAAAGCCAACTGGGTCTTCAATCTTTTTCTCTGAGCAAGTCGACCATATCTTAAGTAAATAATCCCCTGTAACTTGTCATCGTTTATGTTAAAAGAATGTTTATGTTTAAGTCTAACCTTCAGCTACCGATTATTATCTATTTTGGGGAGACATCATTGTTCCAAAAACAGAGTGCTAACCTCGGAATACACGTGAAACATTTACCTCATTAGCAAGAATATTTCATTTAATCATGACGTCATTATGATAGCCATTTTCCCCAATACAAGCATGCACTTATCAGTTGAACACAAGTATTTACAATAATTTTAAGCGCTCAGTTCTCCACTGTAGTAAGTTGTCAGTTATCACAATGTAATAAGCATTAACAAGACAGTAATTAAGAGAACAAATAAAAGGTCTTTCCCGTCGTTTTTAACTCTAACATTTTACCCTGCTCATGATCAAATGTAAACGAGACCAATTGTGACGATCCCAGGTCTCTAATTCTGATTGAAAGAACGAGATGGTATTCCTAGGCATCTTTACATGTATAATATGTATATACTGATGTACATTAACTGAAGACAAAAAAAAAGATGTACAAAATACTCCGTTAGCTATCAAATATTTATTTGTTGTAAAATGCCTTATGTATGATTATGTAAAGATTGATCGCACCATTTAGGGACCCAATTTGTTGTGAACTCCCTTGAGATTGAATTTGATATAACATGTTGGTACATAACAGTTTAAAAGGACAAAATGCCCGATGCATAATTACTTTGTTGTGAACTCTCTTGAGACTGAATTTCATATAACATATTGGTACGTTCCAGTATAAAGTGGAAAAATGCCTGATGCATGGTTACCTAAAGATTGATTGCTCCATTAAGGGACCCGAATGATTGCAAACTCGCTAGTGAGTAAATTTCATAAAACATATTGGTACGCAAAGGTATAAAGGAGCTAAATGCCTTATGTATGATTACGTAATTATGGTTGCCAATTTACTTGGAAAACTGAATTTTATATTGGTACGTAACAGTTTAAAAGGGCAAAATGCCTGATGCTTGATGACGTAAAGATTGATTGCCTTATTTATGGACCCGACTGGTTGCGAACTCCCATGAGACTAAATTTCATGTAACATCTTGGTACGTTCAAGTATAAAGTGTCAAAATACCTCATGCATGATGGCGTAAAGATTGATTGCCCCATTCAGGGGCTGGAATGGTTGTGAACTCCCTTGAGACTGAATTTTATATAACATTTTAATCGTAACAGTGTAAAAGGGCAAAATGCCTGATGGGTGATTACGTAAAGATTGATTGCCCCATTTAGAGACCTGAATGGTTGCGAACTCCCTTGAGACTGAATTTCATATAACATATTGGTACGCAAAGGTATAAAGGGGGTAATGCCTTATGTATGATTACGTAAAGATGGTTGCAAAGTCACTTGGGACTGGATTTTATATTGGTACGTAACAGTTTAAAAGACAAAAATGTCTGATGCATGATGACGTAAAGATTGATTGCCCTATTTAGGGATCCGACTGGTTGCGAACTCCTATGAGACTAACTTTCATATAACATATTTGTACGTTCCAGTATAAAATGGCAAAATCCCTGATGCATGAAGACGTAAAGATTGATTCCCTTGGGACTGAATTTTTTATTGGTACGTAACAGTTTAAAAGGGCATCCCTGATGCATGATGATGTGAAGATTGATTACCCCATTTAGGGGCACGAATGGTTGCGCAATCCCTTGAGACTGAATTTTATATAGCATATTGGTATCTTCCAGTATAAAGTGGCAAAATGCCTGATGCATGATGACGTAAAGATTGATTGCCCCATTTAGGGGCTCGAATGGTTCCAAACTCATTTGAGCTGAATTTCATATAACATATTGGTACGTAACAGTTCAAGAGAGCAAAATGCCTGATAGATGATTACGTAAAGATTGACTGCCTCATTTAGGGTCCTGAATGGTTGCAAACTTCCTTGAGACTGAATTTCATATAACATTGATACGTAGCAGTATGAAGAAGGTAAATGCCTTATGTATGATTACGTAAAGATTGATTGCCCCATTAAGGGATCCGAATGGTTGCAAACTCACTTGGGACGGAATTTCGTATAACATATTTGTACGTAACAATTTTAAAGGGCAAAATGCTTGTCCATGATAATGTAAAGATTAATTGCCCCATTAAGGGACCCGCAATGGGTGCAAACTCCCTTGAGACTGAATTTCATATATCATATTGAAACGTTCCGGTATAAAGTGGCAAAATGTCTCATGCATGATGACGTAAAGATTAATTGCCCCTTATAGGGGCCCGAACGTTTGCGAACTCACTTGGGACTGAATTTCATATAAGATATTAGTATGTAGCGGTTTAGAAAGGCAAAATACCTAATGCATTATAACGTAAAGATTGATTGTCCCATTTAAGGAACTTAATGGTTGAAAATCCCTTTGTGACTGAATTTCATATAACATATTGGTACGTAACAGTATAAAGGAGCTAAATGCCTTATGTATGATTACATAAAGATTAACTGCCTCATTTAGGGACCCGAATAGTTGCGAGCTCTCTTGGGACTGAATTTCATATAACATATATTGGTACGTCCCTATATAAAGTTGTAAAATGCCTGATATGTATGATTTCGGAAAGATTGATTGTCCCATTTAGGGATCTGAAAGTTGTGAACTCCCTTGAAACTTATTTTAATATAACATGTTGATACATTCTAGTATAAAGTGGCAAAATGTCTGATGCATGATGAAGTAAAGTTTGATTGCCCCATTTAGGGGCCCAAACGTTTGCGAACTCCCTTGAGGCTGAATTTCATATACCGTATTGCTACATAACAGTATAAAGGAGCTAAATACCTTTTGTATGATTACGTAAAGATTGATTGTCCTATTTATGGACCCGAATGGTTGCGAACTCCCTTGAGAATGAATGTCATATAACATATTGGTACGCAACAGTTTAAAGGGGCTAAATGCCTTATGTATGATTACGTAAACATTTTTTGCCCCATTTAGGGACCCGAATGATTGCAAACTCCCTTGAGAAAAAAATGAAAATTTGTACCTTAGTCGTTTTTCGTTGTTCCTTTTTTAAATGTAAATAACGAAAAACAAAACCAAAAGAAGAAATAGTTCGTTTTTCGTTTTGATTTTATCAAATCGAAAATGAAAATGAAAACTGCTTCAGAAAATAAAGAACGAATGGACGAAAATATACAAATCTACACTGAAAGCAGGTAAACAAGAAAGTTAACATGTACGTTCACTTTTAAGCGCACAGAGAAGTTAGCACATAATGATATTTAAAATTAATAAATTAAAAATTCGTTAACTTGAAAGTCCACATGAAAGTAAACTGGTTTATAGTGTACACTCAGTTAGCATCAGTTCACTTTCTTGACTGGGCTGAAATTTCAAGTTAACGGAGTGGCAGACAAAAAACGAACATGAAGTTCACTATTCTGTTTACCAAATTTTTCCCGTAAACGCAGGAGAAACGTAATGGTTACTCCAAATGCACTTGTTGTTAACTTGATGTTCATTTTTATGTCCGTTTACATGTTATGATTGGTCTGCACTCATCTGTAGTTATATCGCCCAATTCCCTATATAGACACTAATGTGAAAGATTGGCCTCGCCACATGGCCCTTAACCGGAAGTGTTCACCATGGCCACTATAAACGTAGTATCGCCCTACATACTGACATTACTCAGGCCAAGTTTCATTAAGATTGAAAGACCGAGGTGCTTTCCTAGCCATCTTTAGTTCCATCGCCCTATTCCCCATATACAAACTAAAGCGACATATTGGCCTCGTCACACGGCCCTTAACCGGAAGTGTGCACTTTAGCCACTATATACGTATTGTTGCTCTACCTACCAACATTACCCAGGCCAAGTTTCCTAAAGATTGAAAGACCGAGGTAGCTTCCCTATTCCCTATATACGCACTATTATGACTTCGGCCTCCCCATACGGCCCTTAACCAGAAGTGTGTACTATAACTACTATATACATATTGTTGCTCTACCTACTGACATTACTCAGGCCAAGTTTTATAAAGATTGTAAGACCGAGATATTTTACCTATCCATCTTTACTTCCACTTCCATATTCCCTATATACGCACTATTATGACACTTTGGCCTCCCCATATGGCCCTTAACCGGAAGTGTGCACTATAGGCACTATACACATATTATTGCTCTACCTATCGACATTGCTCAGAAAAAGTTTCATAGAGATTGAAAGACCGAGGCGGTTGCCCTAGGTCCATCTATTACATCACCCTATTCCATATATACCTTATTATGACACTTTGTCCACTCCATACGCCCCTTAAAAGGAAGTGTGCACTGTAGCCGCTATATATGTATTGTTCCTCTACCTATCGACATTACGCAGGCCAAGTTTTATAAAGACTGAAAGTCTAAATAATTTTATCTAATTCGTTCGATTCAATATTGAATTTCACGAAACTGAAATTTATCAAAATGAATAGCAAACTATAAAATTTGAATGTCAAAAGAATTTTACCTGTTCGATGTTATTTTAACGAAATATAACAGAAAACAACATGCAAATTATGCGGCTAACCTGTGTTTATGTTTAACTTGACCTTGTCCGGTAAGTTTTAATAATTTTGAAAGTATTGGGATCTATGAATGATTTTGGCAAATAAGAATTAATCTATCCAGTAATCTGTAAATATCTCATCTTAAGATAAACTGTATTCTAGTATCGTTCAAACCATACTGCATTTTACAACATTTCAGTATGATTTGATGTTTATATTTCTTTTTCCCAAATGCATGGTCTAGTGCTTGGTTCTTGCATGGAAAGCTATGGATTCCAATAAAATACCTTTAAATACGAGTGACGTGCTTAGTTCCAAAATGGAATAAAATTATCTGTAATAAATTAATTAATTAAATTAATTAATAGGGGTTATAAAGAAAGAGAGATATGACAAATATAGAGAAACGCTTCGTATGCAATAAAATTTGTATCTATGATTTTGAATTACTACTTACTGCTACGCAAATAAACACTTCGCATTCAGAAGTCTGAGCAAAAATTGTTCAATTTGGAGTCAGAATAATGTTCCCAAATTGGGTGACATGTTTCAGGGAAAAGGCAATGCAAAAATTCCGGTTCATCTTGACGACCTAGCACAAAGAATATAATGCACACGGTTTATTTTTGCTATAATTTAGCTGGGATATTCCTCAATTTTCTGAAAATTTCCTATGTGACTACAAGATCAATTTCATGCTAATTGGTTACAGATGTTGCCATCAGATGTAATTGCTGCTTATGGTTGGGTCAGTTTTCTTAAATCTCCTGTGTGACTACAAGATCAAATGTTTTAGAAATTTGTTGCAATAATAAATGAAACGTTCTCTGTAAAGATTCCTTGTTTCGTTTGCTATAGGAATACATATTTTTAATCTTTTCTGGAACTGCTGAATGCACACTCGTATCTGTTTTGACAAAATGGCGTCTTTCTCAAATCGAGTTTTTCTTCCGAAGTTTTATTTAATCTAAGCGTTTGATAAAATATATGCTTATTTTGAAGAAAACTGGTGAAAAACGTGAAAAAAAACTCGATTTGAGGAAGACGCGACTTTGTCAAACAAATTCGAGTGCGTTAAAAGATTTTATCCGATCTCGTAATCGAATTTAAAAGAACTTAAAACCGATTGTTACTTCAAGACTGGTGCAGCATGGGGAGCAGAAGAAATTGACATTTGCAAAGAATCTAACCTCGCTTTCGGTCTTTTTATTCTACATTAGTATTGATTTTTCGTTTAGCATGTGGTCGACATTTTCTTTTCTTTTTTGTTTTGGGTTTTTTATTCTTCTTTTTTTTTTGTTTTGCTTTGTGTGTTTCCCTTCTTGTTTTTGTTTGTGTTAGTGTGTGTGTGGCAGTGTGTGTTTTATTGGATGTTTTGTTTTCTTGTTTTGTTTTTGTTTATGTGTGTTTTTGTTGCTTCCCGGTTTTGTTTGTGTGTGTGTATGTGTGATTTTTCTTTTTGTTTTGATGACAAACAGCAGTCTTTTTAAATAATTTCAATGGCTCTAAAAAGAACCGTTTAATGTTCCCGGATCTCCAGTCTGTTCCGTCACTTCTCCAAGCAGTTTTTGCCTTAGATTACGTCTTTGTGATCGTATTCGAAAATGTACACAGGAAGAGGCTCACAGATGGTGTGTCACTGAAATTACATCAGATAAATTAGACGTTTCAGCAACATTATATTTCACAATCTCAGCACGCATGCAATGACATAAATTTGAAAAAAATATCTTATACCACGATTGTGAACCTCTTAGATAACCTTTTTTTAAACCGACTTTTCATTGGTTCTTTTGCGCAGTAAGTATATAATAGTAAGCTATTGGACTCGAAGGCCTTATAATCTCCTCTGATAATACAGGGCCATATGCAACATATATCATATTTGTACGTAACAGTTTAAAAGGGCAAAATGCTTGATGCATAATGACGTAAAGATTAATTGCCCCATTTAGGGACCCGCAATGGGTGCAAACTCCATTGAGACTGAATTTCATATATCATATTGAATTGTTCCGGTATAAAGTGGCAAAATGTCTCATGCATGATGACGTAAAGATTAATTGCCCCTTATAGGGGCCCGAACGTT
>JAOXYJ010078459.1:0-13928 GCA_028566555.1 Lithophaga nigra
GAAAGTTATTATATTTAAGCTTGTACATCACAAAGTATGTGTATGTCAGACATGTATTGGAATGAGACAAAATGAAACTAGAGGGATGTATTCGTTCGAATACTATTTATCCGCCCCTTTATAGACAAGACAATAGACAATAATTTGATTGGCACAAAACACAATCAATGCAATTGGTTATGACCTGGTGGTAAATACAGTGGAAAAAGTATTAAATGCAGTTTACATTAGTGCATTAATATAACAATATAAAAACATAATCTGTGCTATGATAATAATAAATATAATGGATTAAGTTTCATTTCTATGAGCAATTAAAGCACTGACTTATGAATGATGAAGTCAATTTCAGAACTTTCAAGGAGCTGCTGTAAAAACAGGACCTTAAAAAACTAGATTTGTTTGTATAATTTTTCTTTGATTGAACATAATTATTCAAACTTGTTTCAAAATTCTTTCTTATTTCAGCATACTTTGTACAATTAAAAATAAAATGTTCTTCACTTACAATAGCACCAGAATTGCAAACATTGCATTTTCTCTGGTCAAGTGGTATTGAAAACATACGTTAAATGTACAAACGTATTGATATGTTAAATGATTGATAAAATCAAATCACAAAAAAATCACATTTGAAATCTTGTTTTTCCTATTCTTATATATATGATACAACATCAAATGATACCGTTCATAATTTTGATTAACAGACGAAAGTGTCCTTGACTGCAGTCTGCAGGTGAAAAGATAATTTTGACAAAAACACATTTTCAAAATATAATATCATTCAAAATTTAGACATAAATTTTTCTGTTATCGTGTCGCTTGCTGTACAATTTCTTAAGGTAGTTCGGGGGTATACTTCTGCGCATTCACTCTGGGCATGTTTGAAATTGATTAGGATACGAAAGTTGGGCCTATCAAATGACCCCAAATGGTTTAGAAATAAAAGTTCATACCTTCAATTTATTTTTATGGCAAACCTGCACATTACATTTTCAATTAATGATTTTCCCGCCAAAATTAACGGGAGATAATTTGTATAGAATGCACTATGAAAAAGTTTGTTTTTTTACATTTTTCTTGAAAATAAGGTCCGTGACCCCCCGTTTTTAACATTTTAATTTGTATAGGACAACAAATGTAAAATTTTCACCAAATTTAAACAAATTCTGTCGTCAATTTTTTATTTCAATTCACGAAAACTGTGATTTTTCCCTATATATTCTATGTAAAATAGGCCAAAATAGGTCAACATTCCACAGTGTTTTTACAAAAAACTAAGTCAGTGACCTATCCTTTTTATTTTGTTTTCTGAATACACCTATTGGATATTATCTTCAGAGAAAATTAGAAAAAATTCTGTCATCAATTTCTTATACCCCCGAACTACCTTAAACATGATTCATCAACACTAAAAAATCTCTACATATTTACTCCAGCGATTATAAACTGGTGATCACTGTAAAAACAATCGTGAACCTCATAATCGGTTACAACATTATTTTCACAGTAAATGTGATCAATACACGTTCCCCTGTCTGATGTTGGTGTTTTTACTATTTGTTGAAAACCTTTCAAATTCATGAACTGAACAAATGTACTTGTTTTTGTAGGTAAAATATCAATATTAAAGTCCCCAATTACAATGGTATTCAGCGTTGGTAATGAATCCAGCATTATACGAAATTTAGATGTAAATTCTTCTATTGTCAGGCCGCTGGGTTGACGATACACAGTAACTATGTTGAATCCTGTAGTACCAGTAACAATTGTAACAGCAATCATTTCCATGCGATCCAGCTGCATTGCAACTCTTTTGGGTTTCAGATTAGGATTTACAAGCATCATCACCCCACCATGAGAGACATCTTCCATTCCGGTTACTTCCTCACGGTCTAATCGAAAGACAACAGCTTTATCGACTGGCAAAATATCTGCATTAATCTGTTGTCCTGGTGATAACCAAGTCTCTGAAAAGCAAATGACATCCATACGCTCCAGAAAATCCTCTTGTTTAAGATATTTCCATTTGTTTGAAACGGATGATATATTTATGTGGGCTATCTTAAGGGCATCAGCTTTTTCGGCAATTCTCGACGATGGTATACCTGGTACAGTATTTCTCCGTAAACGTTCCATTTCTTCTGCAACTGCTTGATCAGCAATTATTTTTCTTTCATTAAAATTCAAAATATACAATCCATCTAGACTTGTTACCCTACTAAGAGCTACATACGCTTGACCGCTCTGGAATCTCCCATGTTCCATGTCAACAACTATTTTCGAGACAGTCTGACCCTGAACCTTATGAATCGTCAAAGCCCAAGCCATTGTGATAGGGAATTGTTGCCGGGACACTTCAGCACTTTGTCGTTTACCCAGCCAAAATGATGCCCCGACACGCTTTATTGGAACACAACCTTGGAACTCTCTTCTGTATTCAGAATGAGATGACAATGAATTACCGACATGAGGGTTATCAAATTGAACAAGTATTGTCTCAACTGTTTGGACATCTTTTTGAATTATAGCTTTTACAACCCCACAAGCTCCATTTACAAGGCCATCTTGGACATTTATATTGAAAGTCAGCATTATTCTTGCGCCAACTCCAACTTTTAATATTTTCCTGAGACCACCTGTTTCAGAAGGCTTGTCTGGTAAAGTAACTAGCATTTGACGTGTGTTTTCGTCCTTTGTGCTGTCTACTGCATGTATTTCGACAATGCCAGTACCAAGACTTTCTAACATTTTTTCATTATGCTTGTCTACTTCTTCATTCCTAGCAAATAAATGAAGAACATACTGAAGTTCTTGTTCTTTGTAAATTGCACCATCTTTTGTGATGCTCCGGTTTTTTAGGCATCTGATATCAGATTCAGTACATTTTCCTTCTCTAACACGATTAAGTAATTCTGCAAAAGCTTTGTCTTTTTGACGCATTATTTCCGTTAATTCAATTAGCCTGAAGTTTTCTATCCACACGGAACCATGCAATGCTGCATAGTCGTCGTTAGGTAAGGAAAAAACTGGAAATTGCTTTACAGGCCTTAACTGGAATAAATCGCCAACAGCCAGTATGCTCACGTTACCAAATCTACTGTCTTGCTGTAGCATTCCTTTAATATCATCCAAACGCCGGTGGATAAAATACAAGGTGTTCGATCCAACCATTGATACTTCGTCAATAATAACTAGTTGCAGTTTTCCCAATTTAGTTCTTATCGAGTTCAGTCTGTCACTTGACAAATTTTGATAGGATATTACATTGTTAGCAGGTATTAATAACGCTGAATGAATGGTTAAGCCCCCTATTGCGAATGCACTGGTTCCAGTTGGGCCTAACAAGATAATTGGAATATCATCAGGTTCAAACAATCCGGACAAACGAAACATTCGTAAAGCATCATTGTGGATAAGTTTAATAACATGTGACTTTCCAACTCCACCCGGACCACTCAAAAATACATAGTATGGAGTAGGTCTCTGTCCATTACGAATGGCAAAAATAGCTTCACGACACCATTGTCTGTTAAATAAAACAGCTTTCTTTTGTTTCTCATTCAGTTGCTCGTACATTGTTCTGTACTCCTCTGCAGGCATAATTGTTTTGTTGGTTTCAATCGTAAATCTGGTGTCAATTCCTCCGGCACCAGTGATCATATTCTCATTTGCTTGAAGGTCTTCTGTGGAGATGTTACGTTCGGCAACAGAACCCTCATCCATTGCAACATGTTCGTCATGCTGCACCAATGGAGCAAGACTACTCCATGCATGCTCTGGTGGTCCATCACTTTCATTACGAGCAACACATTCCTCGATAACACTATCATCTACTGCTGTGAACATTTTCTCTTTTTCTGCAATAAGTGCCCTTTTCTCTTCAACTGTATTTTCGAAGTTTTCAATTGAATCTATATCTCTTTCCTCATTTCGCCATGGCACATACAGCATAACTTTACTTCGGAACTTAAGGCTTGGATTTTGACTGCTTTTAAAAGTTGAAAATCTTATTACAGCTGGTGATTTTCTTTTGCGCATTGTACCTAACCCATTCTTTAATTTTATAGTTTTACTTTCAGTCATATTTGTTTCTTCATTGTCCGAATTCGCATCGTCGTTGTCTGCCTGTCTTTTTGTATCGTATGTATACCAAGCACCAAATTCAGCTAAACTAAGATCTTCAAGGTCATCTGGTCTTGCCATGTATTTTGTTAGCATACTAGTCTGGAATATATTCTCATCATCGTCCGCCATGTCTTTTATAACTGACATAGGTTTTAACATGGATACACGCTGTTCTTTAGGAGATGTGTTTATAAACACAACTTTCCTACTCATGCGTTTCAAAGGCAGGGATAAAATCCGGTAAACTGCTTCTTGGGCACTGACCTCTCTGTTGTTCAAAAATGCAGCACCAACTTTCCGTAATTGAGTTTTCACATCATTATTGGCATGTTCTTTGGACACCCTTCTTAGCAGATCACCCATTGTTCTTTCAGTTTTTAGTACATATGACGCCACGTACATTATGCATGCATAAGCATCAACTATATACTGTAAATCCATGTTTGCCCTCCACGATTTTAGAATATCTGGATTAAAATTGTTTACAAATATTGCTTGGTTGGATCTTTTTAATACAATACTTTTTCCACGCTGGCAAATCGACAGTGCATCAACATATTCTTCCTGTGTTATGTCGGCCTTCTGACACAAATCCTCCAACGAAATACTTTTCTCAAACTCTTTGTCAGAAATAATGTTATTGATTTTGTTAAGTATACATTTAGCCGATTTTAACTGTTCTTCATTCTCACACTCTTTTGCAATTAAAGTCTCTCTACTTGGAGGATGTGGAAACTTAAATCTACATACAGAGTGTGATTTTCTGCATGTGGCAGAATGAACGTGGGTTTGAAGTTGTTGAACAAGCTCGGACATTTCATCGTCATCCTCTGGAATCTCGCACATCTGATATTTGTCGATAAACCTAACGACTTCTTGATCGGTTTGGATGCCAATTTTAGGTGCCTCTTTTATCCAAATAATTGTATGAGCATGCGGTGATCCTCTAGCCTGGAATTCGATGCGTATTATGTAATCTATAATTTCTCCAATAGGATGATATTTACTGCGAAGAAATTCTATAAAAAATGTATCTAACCTGTATTGAAAATGTCTGGCTGCAGTCACTGGATTATTTCTTAGCCATTGACATTTTTCCTCCCAGGACATCTCCTTAATATCATTTTCTGAAAAGTTGTGCCCATACTGATGGCCAATGCTCTGTATTACTTCTGGCCATTTCATGTCTGCCGCACTAAGAGTGAGAAACCAGGTGGGCTTTCCTAGTTGGCGTATCATTGCCATTGCCTCATGCTGCACATTCGCCCAGAAAGATGGACTTCCTCTAGCATTTTTTAAGGATCGAAATGCTCGGTCCTCTCGAATGAGGTTTTGTAATTCTGCTGGTTGCCTAAGCAAACCTGCCGTTACGTTTCGGTTATTCATAACGGATCCTTTTCTTTGGCGAAGCATTATATTGATATCATCCATCACTTGTTTCTGCTCCACTGTATATTGTGCAGATAGAAGATAATCGATGTCTCTGGCAAATCTGCCATCCACGTGTAGAAGTCGCTGGTTGAAATACTTTCTGACTGTTAATCTCACACTTCTGTCTTCAGTGAATGTTCCTTTTCCATCTGGAAATAATGCTGGAAAGGCCATACCTTCAAAATGTTCATCCAACATGATTGGAATTGGTTTTTCACCTTCAGCAGGGGCAATTGAAATTGTGTCATTCAATGGTTCAACAGCTTCAGGTTGAAGCAGGCTAGCATATGGAAGTCCACGCAAACGGCTCGACAATTCCCATTCTTGATTATCCTCATCTATACCTTCTTCATCATTGGTAGTCCCATCATTTGTTGGTTGCGATTCATTTGTAGAATAGGCTGTGTCGTCTGGTACAATACTTGTTTCCTTTTGTACCACTTTACTTTGGATAGCGGAATCATTATTAGAATTGCTACCGTTTGTCGTTTGTAAAGTGTCAATAGTGTCTGCTGACGCAAGACCCATGTTCTCGCTTTCCAAATCATCGGCAGTTATAGCTTCCCATAGTTCATGATCTTCAGTGTGCCAATTCTCCTCCCAGTCACTATTGTATTCTACATCATGAAAAAGAAAATTTTTCCCCTTTAACCACTTGATGGCATCTACTACCTTCGAAGGTCTAATAAACTGGTGCATGTAGTGACCTTTATATATCAATCTTCTCTTTAAACGAATTCCTATTAAATTTGCATCTGAAGGAAGTCTTGGTAAAAATTCAGAGATGTTTTTAATGTTTGTTGGAACATTGACAACAGGGCCATGTATGGCCTTTTGTTTACCCCGTGGCAGTGCCAACAGCTTTATAAATGGTATTCGTCTTGCAATAAGTCGTAACTCTAATGAATTTAAACCAAACAATTGTTCTGGAATTTCTGCAATTGCCAAATTGTTTGCATTAGCTTGTGCAGGCATTTTGTTTGCCTTCACAGTTCTGTCACACGTACTACATATCCATATTTTATTCTCACTACTTTTATACAACATTTCTGGTTGAAAAAGTTTGTCCTTCAGTGTCTTTTGAACTTTGGTGTATCTTGTTTCGTTAAAATGTTTGACAGATTTTTGGTAAAATAACCGAAGACATACAGTGCACACAAAAACTGGGCCTTGTGCAATTTTCTGTTTAAATGATTTAGCTGCCTTGTCTATATCATTAACCTGGTTGAACAAAACAGCTCTTCGTCTCCTTGCTTGTTTATGTGCGTTTGTATCATTGGTCTTTTCACGTTCCTTACTCTTTGGCGTTAGGTTTTGACGACGGACTCGCGATTTTGTCCTTGGTGAAATCTTTGACGAGGTACTTGTTGTTTCTCCTTGATTAAATAAGGCAGCTTTTTGTCTCCTTGCTTGTTTACGTGCATTTGTATTATTGGTCTTTTCACGTTCCTTACTATTTGGCGTTAGGTTTTGACGACGCAGTCGTGATTTTGTCCTTGGTGAAACTTTGTTGGGCGTGTTCGTTGCTGTTTTTCTTCGTTTTCTTCTTTCATTTCTTTTGCTTATCTCAGATCTTTTTCTTTTTCTTTTTGCTTTAAAGTAAGAAACCTATTATCAGTGTTACGTTTTGTTACTGGATAATAAGCAACGAAATTTCAATTAAAAATTCTTTCGTTGATTTTCACTTCTTTCCTTCAACTTTGACCGACTTATGGGCAATACAACAAGTGTCTCTAGCGAAGCAGGATATGCTCACCCTTCCGTAGCACCTGATGTCACTCTCCATTTTTATGACACGTCCTATTGTCAGAGCTTTAGTTTTACATGTTGGTTTCGTGCATCTTTCCTTGTCTTGTGTTTTTTTTTTTGTTTTTGGTCTTGTCATCCTTTTGATGAGGAATCCAATTAAAAAAAAACGCATAAAACATGAACGCTCCTTGCCCATAAGTATAAAAATAGCTATTTTGGCCCTCTAGTTTCCAAATGAGTGGGGATAGTTGCTCCATTTTCAATCCAATGCTTTATTTTATAGCAAGGATCATTGTGCTTCAATTTCATGGAAATCGGTTAAATGGAACAAAAGTAAATGCACGGAAACATATTAAAAATACAATTTTTAGCCCCTTTGGGCCCCTAGTTTCCAAACTGGTATGGATAGGAACTCCAATTTTAATTCAAGTTTTTATACTGTAGAAAGATTCATTGTGTTAAACTTTCATGGAAATCGGTTTTCTGGAACAAAAGTGAATGCATGGAAACCACATGTCTACAGATGGACGACCACAATGACAACATAAAACGAGAGCAAAAATTTTACATGAATATACATGAAGCAGCAACCATATGAAAAGTGAAGAAATGAATATAGGGTTATTTGCAACAGACAGACAGTTAGGCATAAATGTAGTTGGTACATTTGGTATTAGTGATGCCGTTATACTGAGCAAGTTAAGTTATACATGTATATATATATGAAATATAATTTAACAAATATTTGCACTAACAACACCGATATGAAATTTCAAGCTCAACAAAAAGAAAAGTTGGACAAGACTTTTGGCTTCCATACATGAGCAATACATTTACCAATTATTATAGCTACACTTTGAGCTGGTCTTTAATTTTTCGGCTTTGTCCAAAATCTAACCTTTATTAATACTATATAAATATGTTTCATTTGTATTTATGAAAAAGAATGGAAATCGGGTAAATGCCAAGGAGACAACATTCCATCGCCATGTTCCTATTCCTATTTTTTTTTTTACAGGAGAAAAATGGGGGGTGGACTTTTGCCTAACTATAAGGTCTTTCAAATTGCCATACTTGAGTTGTTCTTCCAGTTTCAATCAATTGAGCTATACTTTGAATTACAAACCTACTCCTCAGTTATAATACTCAGCTCTATTAGAAAGGGAATAATAAACTAGAACGCTACTAATTGATCTATTTTTTCTTTTAATTTACACTATAACATGTCTAGCTCTGAAAGAGTGCTCTCCATTCTTTCATATTTATCAATTATAGTGTCTAAATCTTCAAAAATGTCTTCCATTATTTCTGTACACTTGTTAAATGTTTCTCTGTTACTCATCAATAACTGGCGAAAAGTTCTGCGATCAAGTTGGTTATCGTACGCAAAGGCCTTTAGTTTAAGTTCACTTGTACTGATCATCTCCTTCAGACAAATTTTTGTTCTCCGCAGCTTTGCTGCGAGCTTTTTCACAAGAAATTGGTCCTTTGGTGTTACTGAAAAATAACGAAATATGTATATTACTCTCTAATATCATACTCTCAGAACATGTTGTCACAGCGGAGTATTCAGATGTATTCATTCCGATTAATCATCAATTTACAAGATGTATAAAATACAACAAAAATAGACGGTAAAACTGACTTGTGTTCATCAAACAATACCAAATAATACTGTCTTGACAGAAAACTGAAAATGGTTGCGGGTTACCTTAATGGGTAGTTTCTATTAATACATTCAAATAAAACCTTAACTTACATTTCAATTTTGTACTACATAAATATATATTTTCCTTCAATACACTGTTGAAGAAACTTTACTACTTAATGCTTAAAGACCATCTGATAACAATAAGAATTAACGGAACATTTCTGATTTATAAATATCAAATGTTTTGATTATGTTGTCCATATCCCTTAACCACAAATTAAAAAAAAAATAGCTTGCGTGTTGAGCAAGTTGAAAATATCATTTTCCAATTGTTCCAGAGCTGATACGTTGATACCACCAAGATCAGAAATCATCAAATCTGTATGTGATCACCCTGTAAATTTATTAAAAACACATGCATGTAAAATATAGTTAACTTGTAAAACAACATTTAACAGGCAATTAAACAAATGTTAGTGAACATGCAAAATACAGAATACCCAACAAAGGCACTTTGAGACTGAAAAACAATCAATCACATACAATATGACTGGAATCTCATTTAAGTTTGGGTAGGCAGATAAGTAAAAAAAAAAAATTTTTCACTTTGGCAGACCTTTCTTAACTGAACTATTGTTAACCATGTTAACAGCAATATGCACTATAAGATGAGTACATGTATGTATCTTTACATCAACTATTGTTAGTACAAGAGAGTAATAACACCATACTACAAGACGACTTCCACTGTTATAGACAGGGTTGTTTCCATTTGTACACCCACATGGTTCACAGTCAGGTGTTCCATCCAGGAAAGGAATGCATACAAAAAAATTGCAATAGAGACAATAAAATTTTGTTAGTAGGGCCAATATATATGTCAGGCTCAGTCGGGATTGGGGAAACAAATTTAGATTTTTGGCCTTATCTGTATATTCATATTATCTTAATCACCCAAATTATGAAACTAGAAAATTATTAACAAAATTTAGGATCAGTGATCATACATTACTAATAGAAGTAGGAAGGTACAAAAAGATACCTAGAAGAAAGAATTTGTATAAAGTGCAAAAATGAAATAGATAATGAGTGTCATTTCTTTCTTCATTGTAATATAAATAAGAATTTGCCTAAACATCTGTTGACACATTTTGATACTGGTGAAGAAAATTTTCATAAATTGTCAAATGTTGACAAACTTAAAAAGGTTTCTAAATCCATCAACACCATGCAATATTAAAACAGTTTCATCCTTTAAAAACAGTCATTAGAACCGAGGAGAGAGGATACCAATAATAAATAACTGTTTTATTATTGATTTCATTGTTCTTGTCTGGACTCTTGTTTTATGTTATAATTGTATGTGCTGTTGTCTGTATGCATTAATCCCTACACAGGCAAATTTTGTTCACGTGAATTTCATGTTAAATTAACGTGAAATTAATGTGAAGAAATTCACGTTAATCGAGCAATTAATGTTAATTTCACATCAAAATTTTCACGTTAATTTCACGTGAAATTTTGAATTGTAAATTTTTTGTTGCACTTTGATTTTGATATAATTTGCAATAAATTTATTTATTAACACGAACTTAACATGAATTTTTCACGTGAATTTAACGTTAAATTCACGTGAAATTCATGTTAACTTCACCTGAATTTCATGCTAAATTCATGTGACTTTCACGTTAAAATTCATTTTTCACATGAATTTCACGTTAAAATTTCAGATGAAATTCACGTTAATTAAATTTCACGTGAATTTAACGTTAATTGCTCGATTAACGTGAATTTCACATGAAATTTTAATGTGAAATTCACGTGAACAAAATTTGCCTGTGTAATGGGATATTGTTTCTGCATTAACAAGGGCACCGCAAAGCGGAGCATCCCCTCGCAACCCCACAAAATTGAATTCAGCTTAATTCTGGGTATGCACTGTGTCCTTGAAAATTTAAAGGCTCTCGGCTCTCTTCATAATTAAGGCCTGTGCAAATTTTGGTTTAGATCATCCAGAAAACACAAGCTGCACTGTGTCCACAAATATCACATATGGCCAAACCTGTGATGTAACCGTGTGACCTTGACCTTAAACCTGTGACCATGAAAATCAATAGGCTTTCTGCTCTCTCCATTCTTAATGCCTATGCAGAGTTTGGTAAAGATCCACTGAAAAACACAAGCTGTACTGTGTCCACAAGTATCACATATGGCCAAACCTGTGACGCGACCATGTGACCTTGACCTTTGACCTGTGACCTTGAAAATCAATAGGCTTTCTGCTCTCTTTATACTTAATGCCTATGCAAAGTTTGGTAAAGATCCACTGAAAAACACAAGCGGTACAGTGTCCACAAGTGTAATAGGCACGGACGGACGGACGCACGCACGGACAGTCCCGTTACAATATCCCCTCCGCAACTTTGTTGTGAGGGGATAATAAAGTTATCATAAAGTTATATATACCATGAACACAGCAATAGAGGCATGATATGAACTTACCAGTATAAACAATTATTTCCAAGATAAAAAAAAAACGGTCTTAGGTTTAATTTTTTTAGCATTTGTGTCCCCTTAAGTACAGATTTTCAATTTAAACTTTAATATCACTATAAATTTTCTCCAAATA
This sequence comes from Lithophaga nigra, assembly GCA_028566555.1. NCBI lineage: Eukaryota > Metazoa > Mollusca > Bivalvia > Mytilida > Mytilidae > Lithophaga > Lithophaga nigra. The sequence goes on from JAOXYJ010078459.1 coordinate 11,589, forward strand.
TGCATCAACTGACAGTGAACATAAATGACTTAAATATCACAAAATTTATGAAATACAGTCTTTGTCTGTGAACAATTAATACCAAATTTCTAGCTAATCTATGAACTGAAACATTGTAGGTGGTAAAAAAATCAGTCTTTACTAACCTAACTGGTGTTGAAGTAAACAAAGGTTTAAAATCTGTAATTTCACAAATCAAACGTATCATTACTTACAGTATAGTGATCTTTTGATACTCTTGTTTATATGAACTAGAACCGTGAGCATAGCTCACTAAAATATACCCCCCCTCCCTCCTACAACTTACCCTCCCCCTTTTCCTGAAAGTATAAGTTGACTTATCTCCCCTTCCAAATTTTCGAAAGCAATCATATTCCTTCGTGCACATATGCAGGTAGGGTACTACAATTATTTAAAGTTTCATAAATATCCATTGAGCCGTTTAGGAGGAGTTGCGCTTACAAGGTACATGCCCTCCCCTTTTCTTGAAAGTGTAACTTGAATTATCTCCCCTTCCAAATTTTCCACAGCAACCTATCTGCAGGTAGTGTACTTCAATTGTGTAAAGTTTCATAAATATCTAATTAGCCATTTAGGAGGAGTTGCGCCTACTACATGGACAGACGGACAGACAGACAGAAAGGGTGATTCCTATATACCCCCCAAACTTTGTGGAGCGTATAAATATAACTTTTGATATAATATAGTGATAAGAATCAACCTATCAAGTTTGGAAGGCTGTATTGTAAATAGAATATAACAAACTCAGATACTCATGTTCATGTTACCTTATATGCTCAAGGAATTAGGTGATTATTCACCCAAACGTAAAAGGAAGTTTCACACAAATGTGATGCGCCCATACAGGTGGCGCAGCATTGATGTCCTTGCTCATAATTCATGAGATGCTTTTTTGGTTGTGATCTTGGATTAAAGTTTTCTGGTCTTGAATGTTTGGAAGTCCATCCTCCAATAGTGAGACCCTCATGAATGCAAGTATATCAATTTATAAAGGTTACAGGTAACTTTAATTTCTAAGATCATGCTATCATTTTCTGGCATTTAGTCATTAGGTACATGTATATTTATAACACATTTCAGTGACTTTTTTTTTAGACTCTGGCAATTGGAAGACATGACTAAAAAATCCCACTCACTTTTGACGTTTTAAAGGTACTCAAGAAATGACCGATTTTTCTTTTCTGTGACTGAGATATTTATACAGAATGACGGTAAATTGTATTATACTGATGGAGTTATCAACCCTGTTCAGGCAGTTTCTCGTGCTTTTCATATAATTCATATCTCCCAATACCAGAAAACTAAATAAAAAAAACATGAAAACCGTTGTTGTTTTTGTACATAACATAAAACCTTGTATTTGAACCAACATAATCCTGAGCAGGTTTTTTCAATCATGTTTTCTCGCTGTCTGATTCTACAAGACACTGCCACTTTAAAAATGCACTGCGCACATGGCACAAGAAAAGCATTCTAAGGACCAGATTCAAATATACTTGTTCCTACTTTCAATTTGATTTACCTTTGGGAGTTGTTTGGGAGACATCAGTCTGGGAGACATCATCCAAGTTGCTCATATCTGAAAAAGTAAATCAATAACACTATAAATGAAGAATATCTATTTGTAGTCATTTTAACTTTTTTATCTAACAATAAACCAAAATTTGATCACATAACCTCTCAAAACCTGCTAGTAAGGTACTGCTGAAAAAATTGAAGTTCTGCTCAAATTGTAAAAAAACTATTAGTTTGAAACTGTACACACGTAATATATTAATAAAGAATCTACTCCGTAATATGGAGCTAAATTATGCCTGGATCTTGACTCTGAAATTAAACACGTTAAATGTGATTCATGTTCTTACGCAAGTAGTGTTCCAAATTTATTGAAGATCATATCCCAAATGGGAGGTATATAGTACCTACATGGGTGTTATGTAGGGCTATGTTACTATACTCCCTGGGCAACCTTGTTGTAAGTGGATAAAAGATTTTACCCATGTTGGGGATAATTAAAAGTGCCTTCAACCCTACAATATATTCATTTCTAGAAAAGAGCTAAAATAACAACATACCAAGATCTGTATTACATGTACCAGTACTACTCATGCTACTGTTTATAGCTTCATTAGTTGTATCTGAAAAATAAACTTTTTTTACAATAATATTACCCTCATTACCACATTTTTATGCCCCGCCCACGAATGTGGAAGGGGCATATAGTGTTACCCTTGTCCGTCCGTACGTCCGTACGTCCGAACTATGTGGTTAAGTTTTGCGTTAAAGTCCATTTCTCTGCAACTAAGCATAGTGTATCAA
>JAOXYJ010078460.1:0-11642 GCA_028566555.1 Lithophaga nigra
AATTTCTAGTTCTAGAGGATATATTAAGGGACCCAGTCAGAAAAGTTTAGGTTAATGGAGAAAACATATCTGAATGTGAAATTAAATGATCTAGCTTCTTTGGTCTTGTTTTTTTTATAAGTGTCTCAAGAAACTCCGATTCATATGAATATAAGAAAAGATCGGCAAGGAAAGGTGCACAGTCGGTTCCCATAGGAATGCCGATAATCTGTTGAAAAATTCAACTTCCAAACTCAACAAATATGTTGTTACAAAGTCACAGTTTCCCACTTAAATCAAATATACAGTTGTTTTCCAGTTTGACTTCATACTCGGTATGGTATATTAAAGAATTATCATCAACAACTAAAAACAATCATGATTTCAAATGCTTTTTAAAATGTTCACAGCTCGATCTTTTATCCATAAAATGAACGTTTCATATAATTCTTAACCCTTTCACCTTTTTTATTGTCCATTCTGTTGAACGAGGATGTAACGCATTTTTAAATATTTTGCATGTTATAACATAATTTCATACTAATGTGTTTGTATATGTCCACGTGTACAATTATCGACCCATAAAACAATACATAAACGTTTCCCATTGATTTCTAATTATCTTTTTAAAGTTCAAACCAAGGTCGTCATCAATCGAACAGTAACGGTAGATGATTATACAGCCATAACATGTTTACGTGCACAAAAATGACATATTTCTAATTATGAAAATCAATTAAGTCCGAAGTAGTTGACCAATTTTTAAAGAAAGGAATTTATTTTTCTGCTTATGGAACTATGGACTTTCACTACATTTGTCCTCAGAACATGCAATCCAACCAAACAGCACGTTTAATTTTGTTTAATTTTCAGACTTATCAAATAGTCCGTTTCTTTATGGATCAAATTTCTATATATTTGACAATTAAACAAAAGCAAAAATATAAGAATACAAGAAAAAAGAATAAATGTGAATATCAAATTCTCGTGGGTATTAGATGCCGCATGTAAAGTATAGATGAAATAATATATCTTAGTCAATATGGCGATCAATACAATTATAGCTAATGTGCACAACACAATGGAACAATACTGGGTCGCCGAGGACACGACATCGGTCATCAGAAGTGCAACTTGAAATTTGAGGCATGTTTTAATGGTTTAGAATTTTTAAAAGTAATTTTGAATGACGGCCACAAAAGATAAAACTGTGTAATTCAAATATCGTTTTATTTCATCTACGAATGATGATTTAAATGTGGTCAGTGTCGGGTCAGGCTGCGGTCAGTGCCGGCTGACCGTAAATAAACTCTTCAACTTTATTTTTTACCGGGTCAATGCTGAATAACTTTGCAGGGAATTTATTTGCAGTTTCTAAATCCAGTCTTGCGCTGAGTGTGAATTACGATTGTAAGGACACGTGACCTTTCAGTGCCCCCGTGTCTGTGGCATATCGATGTGCACTTTGATTGGCAAATGCAACTATTCTCGTCTGCTATTAAAACAATCTTCTTTGTTTCACTTGACATGTACCCTCTTTAAGTTCTTTAAACAGATGCTTCATTATTTTCTCACTGATTTCATTAACTGCCAATATGTAGAAGTTTCGGGTGGTTTATGGAACAATTATGATAGTGCGGTAGGATTTTGATTGATGTACGATATGTAAGTAGGTATTTTAAACATTTGACCTGTATTTGACCTTCAAAGCTAAAATAATATACAACATGCCACGAAGCAGGTAATAAATTTTAACATCTGTAATTGATAATGTGATCATTAAGTTCGATAATACGCATAAAATGTTAATACTGAATAGTGTTAACAAAAAAAAAATCCAGATGGAACCAGAAATCAACCATACAATATTATCACAATTTTAGCTCTAAAATGTTTGTGTAACATTTCCGATACAGTTTATATTGCTCAAAAACTTACAGATTTCAACGTCGATTAAAAATACTCTTTACAATCGACTATAGATGCTGAAAATCCTAGTCATTAAATAGTAGAAGTCTGCATGAACAGTATAACTGATTTATATTTTATGAGAAATGCTGTCACAAATATTTTATTTTGAAATATTTTTTATTCAGTTTCCTACGTTTGCTGTTCTTGAAGTAGCGAACAATGTTCTGCGTTAATCAAAATGCTAAAATAAATTGAAAAGATCACTATCAACCAACTATTTCTGTGTGTTTAAGAAATCTGACAATCTAGTCTTTTCTACTCCACGCATGCTTCTTTGTAAGGAACTTGGCAAATATTTCGTTTTTATTTAAATTATTAGTACATGTAATAAACTAACAGTATTCCCGATTCTCCTGCATAATTAGTCTGGCAGTGGTTGGTATTACCACAAACATTAGTCACTTACAAAAAACCAAAACTGGAATCATTGCTTTAAAAATATATAGTCGCTACAATAGTTTCGTTGTATTCTATACATAATTTCCATGCTAAAATTTGTTTCTGGCCGCATTTTTCCGGAAATTTATATTTGTACAGTAGCATACTTAATAGTGATGTGCCAGCAGAAGCCTGCATACCGCCTATTATGTATGAGAGTTCGAGTTCACCACCTATTACCTATGAGAGTTCGAGTTCGCCACCTATTACGTATGAGAGTTCGAGTTATCCAGTTTTATGGTTACTTTTGCTCTGTGAATGTATTGATATTAATGTGTTCAGTCTATAATTATATCGTTAGTATTTTATTGTTCTTGTGGTCATTCTGTGTTGATATTTTTTTCACTAATTTAATATCTAAAAACAGAAGAGAAAAAGGGGTTTGGTAACATTTCATTACACGTTACATTAGAAACAATACAAGTATAGGTATTTCTGTAAAGTAAATGAATATCTTCACAGTGAGTAATTAAACAACTTTCGAAAAAAAATATAAATAATAGTAAATAAATAAATAATATAATCTGTTTTTGGAAGTATACACACCTCTATAAATAGAATTAGAATGATAATCAATTACAAAATTCAGGACACATAATTGCCTTGGTCTGAAATATTTTAGTGAATCGATGCCTTGATGGCATTCTGTGTTTCATGACATGTCATTACTAAATACAACATCAGTGACTAATTCTGACTAGTCATTACTTAATGGTAATACCACAGATTATTATGCTAGAATATGAGCATATCGTCATAATGGAATTGTCATTCTACAATTAGTACAGTATTATAAAGACACATCAAATTATATGTATATATATATATATATACATAGTACTTAAGGCTGCACAACATCTCGCTTTACGTTTTGTCACTTCTTAAAGTGGTGTGCCGTTTGGAATGATGTTCTAATTATTTTCTATCCATTCCTGTTATCTTCACTTTGACAATTTTTACTGTAACGTCAAAGTCGCCATAATGAATGCCCTTGGCAACTTTGACGTCAAAATAAACTTGGGACTATAACGTTCATTTGTGGGGGTGGATGGGTGGGGTCAAATCCAAAATGGCGTCGGACTAACCTTGAAGAGATCTACCTTTCGGTTCGGCTAAAGTGCCACATCAACTACTGATATAAAACTGTGTTACTAAGATTCTGGATGGCCGCGTATTTAATGGTCGCTGACTCATAACATGGCTGAACCTCGCTACGAAGGTTTTAGCGCTTTGCTCCTTCCAGTCTTAATGTGTAAAGGTCTCCAGAGTCATATCTTGTATCCGTGGTCAAGGATTCACTATAATTTGGCTGTCTGGATATTCCTGTCTCAGTAAGTCGTGGTTGAGGTTTCACTAGTTTGGCTGTCTGGATATTCCTGTCTCGGTAAGTCGGCAGTGACGATATAGCCGGAAAATTGCTGAAACTAAGCAGAAATCCCAACACCCCAACCCGAATTTTAAGTCAATTGCAGAGTAAAATCACTGACAAATTTTAAGTCTAGATATCAATACAAGACCTAAAAACACAAATAATATCAGATCAACTTTTACGTAATCCTTGTATCACCTGTTTGTGGCCTCAGATCTTAAAGCCATGTGCGTCACTCTGGTCAGTAGTTTCCTCATTAACAACAGCACAAAGATCAACGTTTTCTTCCTTGTATAAAACTAGTTATTGATTTTCCATGGAAGGAGTTGCATAAACATTCTTTTGGATTCCGTGATTAACTTTCTTAAGGATTGCTACAAAACAAAAACAAATAAGGAAACTTGTCACGAAAGGGTATGAAATACAGAAAAAATGAAATAGAATAGAATAGGTTTTACCGGGAGATATATAATACATAATATGAAAATGAAACAAAATAGGATTTACCGGAAGGTTTTATATATTTCCTTCGTTCCTCTTTCCATATCTATAGTATAAGACATAATCAACTTTTTCTCTGAATAATCGGTCTTTGAGGGAAGGAAGTGGATTTTTATAGATTACAAAAAAGAATGGGGCGTGTAACACACACCGTTTTTAAAAGTATTTTAAAACATCGTATCTCCATCGTGATACCTATATATTCTACATGTTGTATATTGAGTTCATGTGCCCTGTTGTAAAGCTCATTACCGAGACTCAAAGTGAGTAATTTATATTTTCTTATCTGTCCCTGTTCGTAAAGGAAAAAGTTTTCAGTTGCACATTAAAATCTTCGTAAAATCATACTTATAATCTGAAAAACTAAAAAAATCAGCCATTATTTTGAAATTGGTGCTTCCTTATAGGTTCCTACATTCATTTGTATGACCAAACAGTTACTTTCCTTTCTCTGTTCGGCTTTGAAAGGTACAAAATATTGTTATCCTCCCGGAACACTATTGTCGATGTCCATTTTACTTATTGAATTTTTTACGACGTTGGTCGATTACTGGGCAATTTTAAATTCAAGACAAAAAAAAAATTAAAAAAAAGAAAATAAATCTATAAAAACCCCACTAAAGTGAAATGTATATAAAGAAGTCGTCTGTCATATCAGTGATGATCCAGTATACTTTTTATAATTGGACAAGGTGATCCTACTGTTTAGTTCATACTGAGGTGTCATTCGTTCATGGTCAGAATTTGATAATAATCATTTTCTTTTCATATTATCTATTATGACATAAATGACCTAAAATTTTAAGTTTTATACTTTAAAACACTCGAAACATTGTGAAACCGGAAATTTTAAACCACCCTGTATAGCTTAACATTGACTGTGTTACATTTGTAGGACAGTATCATTTCCTATAACAAGGAAACTTACATATGACGAACTTCCTTCTTCCTGTTTGTATACATATAACAATGACCACAGATTATAAACTTTAACAGAAATGTAACGTACAGTTTTGTAGGTAATAGATTTTTTTGCTCTCAAATCCATGTCATCAAACCAAAAAATGATATTTACATTTAGAAAATACATTTAGCAAGATATATATTTTACGTGATCCACAAAATTTTAGGAAGACATTCATCTAACCAATATTATTTATCCCAGTTTTCGTACGTGTAACCAATGCAGAGATTACTGTTCCTGTTATGAGATGAATTCATTTAAATATTATTATACCATTTTCATCAATTCATTAACTACCAGCATTAATTTGATACACAGATATGTTACATTTGTTTATGAATTGTACAAGGCTGAGGTGGGATTTTTAATAGTAATACTTCAAGCATAATTTATCTTTCATTGTTAAACTGTGTCAAAAAATATATTTGTATATTTAGCTATTACATTCCCGATGTGGTTTAAGGACGTATCTGAACAAAATAGTATTCTGAATATTGAAAACAAGAAAATTTGCATGACACACATGAAAATGAGTTCTTCATTTGCCATTTTTATATACAACAGATTTCCGATCCACTCCTTTTCCTGCACTCTAACCTGTATGATTACTGAAAAATCCAACTTAAAACGGGCAATTTTAATCCTAATTTATAATACTATAGGTCTGCTTTACCACCTTATATGTTTAATATAGACTTTAACTTGAGACAATTAATTCATTTTTGCTCTAAGAGCCGACGCAAAAACACATCTTAATTCTGGAAATTAATTTTGATTGAAACAGTTAGGATGAGAGGTGTACGTTATTAGAGGTCATTTGAGTTATGGCATGCCATAACTTGAAGGCTGTCGTTAGTTTTTCGCATTTTCATTTCTCCTCTGAAACCACTGCATCACTTCTATTCAAACTGCATGAATGATGTATAGGTCCTCTATGAATGAATTTTTCTCATTTCGTGCGATTGTTGTTTCTGATTGCCCGATTTTGAAAAATATTCTTCTTTGAAAATACAAAGCCGAATGTTTGAAACGTCATAGGAATGATGATTGGGTGTTCCTCCCAAATTATCAATTTCGTTCTGATCAGCAGCTAGCATCACGTCTGTGGTGCCATATAGTTTCTCACTGATATCATTGAACTGTATGAAAAAATATATCTGAAACTGCCGGGCCGGTTCAAAACAATGATGGAAGCCCTCTACAAATTGTTCTCCCTTTACGCTAATCGGTCACTGAACAATGCTACAAGAAGCGATTCTTGTTTCTGATTGGGCGATTTTCAAAAACATTCTTCTCTAAAATTAAAATGGCAAAGGTTTGAAACATTATACTAGGTGGTTCTCCGCAAAGATTTCTAATTTTGTCCTGATCGGCGCTAACATGGCGACTTTGACGCCATATAGTTTCACATTGAACTGTATGGGGAAAATATTTTAATTTTTTCCTCCAAAACCCCTTTGGGCTAATACAAATCAATCTTTGCATGAATGACATACGGAAGATCTCTAAAAATTCTTTTCATCTTGCGTTAATCGGTCACCTAACATTGCTACCTGTTTCTGATTGCTTATTTTATACAAATCAAGAAAGCCAAACATTTTGAAACTTTATAGGAATGATGACTAGGTGGTCATCTACAAAGAATCCTCATTTTCTAATGACTGGGCAGTTAATCTGGCTTCTTTGGTGACACCTTCAAATGTCAAGGACTTTTGCACACCTTCAAATGTCAAAAACTTTTGTATCCGAAGCAAAAAAATTAGAATTGTAGATTCAACGAATTTGAACTGTTCGATTCAGAGTATTTCTCATATTAGACAAGAAACAATCCGAATACCTTTGAAATTCACTACGTAGACATTTTAATATGGTCACAGGTGAGCCTCTGGTTCTATATTTTCCTTCTTTCTTTTTAATCATATACTATAAAATTATGTTTGTTTATATAGTACACTCGTACCATATCAGATTATTTTTTAAACTTATTCTGGTGATATCTGTATATACACACGTCCTATTTAAATATTAATGGAATAATGTTTTGTAACACGCTGTAATCTCATGTATATTATTCAACACGTGTGACAGGTATATTTTTATCATTAACTTTAATGTGATCGACCTGTACGATGGTAGAGATCAGATGAGGCAGGTAGCAGCTTGCGCTACTGACAAAAACAAGGTCGAATCAAATGTAATTACAATAGAATTGTTTTTTTTCTATTAACTGAAAACATACTGCCCATTCACACATTGGTCGATCAACGATTGTTTTATATCAGTCACTCCAAATGGATCTAAGTGGGTATAAAACACAATATATGTTTTTTAAACCTTCCATTAAAAACAGGTAGATACACGTTAATATATGTAGGGTGACGTGTTAGTTTTTGATTAGGACTTAAAAAGGAGGAGTACAAAATGCAGCTGTAAATCTGTTTGTAATATTTATCATTAAAATGTTTGTTACTTCCTGCTTTTATACATATAAATCACAGTAACCTAGTTTTAAGCACCTGATGTCACAGTTTTAGCATTATTGTAAACATTTTTTTTGTAAAACTTGAGAATAAATATACAGTTAACTTAGAAAATTTGCTATTTTACCGCATTCGGGGTTCTCTGAAATGTATATCTGTAGAAACATGTAATTCTCACTTCTACAATTGATACCGACACTGTCAACTTCACTTCGTATAAATTCTGTCTTAATGAAATGTGTTCATTAACTTCATCGTAGAAGTCCTCTACATTTTTGTATTTATATACAGAAACGGTAACTGTGTTTACAAGCTCGCCAATCATCATAAGAATAGAAAATGATGATGATGAATGTTTCAAGGATAGCTGTCAGTAAAACACTCTGTACATCACAACAATATACATGTGTTGTATTATATAATTAAGAATTTTTGCTAAGATCAGTATCCAAGGTCTTTCAACAAAAACTATTTCGATTGCATAGTACACATTGTTACCAATCTCAAGGGTACGTATCGTATCCAAGTAATTTAATCGATGAGCAGGGGTCAGGTACAATTGGGTATAAAGGTGCAGCTCAGAACTGAAAATCCCCCATTCATATGGGTATGAAAATTCTACCCATTCATTCAAGTATGATTTACGAATTGTTGAGATTAATATGTCAGAACACAGGAATATATGATGGCCGGATGTGGCCATTGGCGTGTTTTCGCCTTTTCGCATTACCTTTTTTTACAAGGCGACAACACGACTACACGACAAAAAAGAGAACGCGACAATACGACAACACGACGGAGAGAAACGCGACAGCACGACAACAGAAAGGCGAAAGCACGACAAAGAAAACACGATAACACGACAAGGAACCCTTGTCGTGTTCTCGCTTTTATTTGTCGTGATTTCGCCTTACGTTTGTCGTGCTGTTCTCTGTCGTGTTGTCGTATTGTCGTGCCGTCGTGTTGTCGTATTGTCGTGCCGTCGTGTTGTCGTATTGACGTGCTTTCGCGTTGTCGTATTGTCGTGTTTTCGCGTTTTGTTTGTCGTGCTTTCGGCTTTCTTTTGTCGCGTTGTCGTGCTGTCGTGTTGTCGCCTTGTAAAAAAAGGTAACACGAAAAGGCGAAAACACAACAACACGACAATGGCCACATCCGAACCACCAAACAAATATTATTTAATCATTCATTAATATAAAAATGGAAAGTATTTACAGTTTAGTTCTATAGCTTTGAAAAAATATCCAAATAAAACACCTAAATTCATGACCCAGTCATATAAAATTTAACTATTCCAGTGGCACGTATATATATACCTTTATATAGGACGTGACGACCCCGTCAACATATCATTTATAAGGACAAACTGATTTAAATCAAGTTGTAATGGACATCTGAACACATGTATATCATTGCATATTGTAGATGATTACATGTACAGCTTTTTGATGTAACAGTCTTCAGATGAGTCTGTTTTGTGTTCGACTCTTCTGAAATAATTTTTAACTTAAGTGTCATCGTGTGCCTGAACGTGTCGAATTGTAATTCAAAGTATTAGTAAAAACGTTTATATCTGAAGTGTGCCTTCATTATAATAATCTTACAATACCAATGACCATTATGAATGTTAACATACTGTTGTATTAAACATCTGGAGTCAATGTTATTTACATAAATGAAAGATCCTTCCCTCGTTTCCTGTGACGCAATTACTATAATATTTGTTTGTGAAGAAGAAAAATAATAAGCTGGACTGAAAGTATGGTAGGTCTCTTTACAGTTATTGCATTGTAAGTAATGTTTTTCTTTCATCTGGAGCGTCATCACATGTTGGTTATAAGTAATCCTTTTCATGGCCGTATTAACTGTTTTTCATTATCTAATCAGCAATATAGACTGTATTTTCATTTACTGGTAGAATGATGGTAAAATAAAAAATAGAAACGATAACAAGCAATGAAGAAACTTTCGCCCACGCAAAAGTTCAATGCAAGTTCATAATAAATGTGAAGAAAATCGGCCAGCCATTATGCATATTTTAAAATATCAATATATATACAGGTGTGTATTCTACGTTTCTTTTATCATCCCAAGGTTGTGTCACTAATGTTTTCAGCTGACTTATTTAGTTATTGAAGATATATAATGAATATAGCGGTCATTTAAAGAGTTTTACAGTTAATAACACATAATACAGCTAAAAGTTATACTTGTTTCATCATGACCGAGATAAGTTTTCTTCTTTTCAAACCCCTAAGAAAAAGATGAGAAAAATGCAAGCGTAAGTGATTTAAAATAAATGCAGTTTGACTTCTTCACTTGTAATTCGAGTGGTGTGCATTTTAAATGGAAAATGTCAAAGTGCAGTTGATTTTGAACGATCTATTTTGATGGCAAAAATTATAAGAGAAAGTTAAAATTATTCCTTCTCGACAGTTAAATTGGTAAACTATAACGCCCTCGGTCAAACTGTCTCGATTAGATATATCACACAATCAAGTGGTAGCAATGTAAGAAACTATCTGTAATTCTTTTTTTTTTCCAAACCCATGCGGGAACAAATGAATAATCAACTTGTTGCTGATAGCATATATAAGTCTATGCTGATAGTTTTCTGAATTGTGACACCATGAAAAAAGGTGACGATTACGTAAAGCACAAATGCTGACATCAGTTGATTTTGATGGCAAAAAGCACTATAAGTTTCTTCTTACATTGTTTCCAGTTGATAATGGGATTTATCCAATCTCAACAGTTAAATACCCTTACCTCGGGCGATTAAACTCGAGACTGGATTAATCCTATGATCGACTGGTAACAATGTAAGAATCTATATGTAGTACATCAAATGTACATGTTTTATACGATGTATGTTAAAACATAGGAGTGTATATTAGATTGGAAAACAAAGAAGATTTAAATGCCTAACGGAACAAGTATAAGATCTTCTAACTGGAAAGCTTGAACAGCTATATCCAGCAGACCGTTAAAACCCTTAAATCTTTGGTATGTCTGCATGTGCCTGGAATTGCCTTGATGCCGACATGTATGCTACACTGGCTTACGTTGTTTTATCAACTGACAAGTCTTTTTTTCACAAACTCGATAAACCAAGATTGTCAATAATAATCCAAGATAGTCAGTGACTTAATTAAGATTATCATTGATAATCCTAGCTTATCACTCGATAAATATAATATCTTGTTTATTTATCTGACATTATCACTGATTAACTATCAATTTCAATTGAAAATCTGAGATGTTTATTTTGAAAAACTGTATTATAAACAGGTAATCTTGGTTGATCACTTTTTGGAGAGTTTTTGTTAATTATAAGAGGTAATGTTTCGCTAAATACAATTTTATAAAACAAAAACCTCAATTAAACGAGTTTATTGGTGATAATAGATTATCAGTTGTTGCAATAGGATTTTCGGTGATTAGTAATCGTAATTTCTGTGGAAAATTCGGATGTTTATTTTTTGTGAAATATTTGATGATAATCTTGGGTTTTCATTGAAAATCAAATATTATTAGTTATAATATTAGATGCTGGCCTATGACTAAAATCATGATAAATAAAGTATAGTAAGATAAGATTCTCAGTGATAATCCATGTTTTTCAGTGCGAATCTAGGATTATCATATGAAAAGTGCAGGTTTATATCAAAAACTAAAATTATCGACCGATAACATTGATATCAATTGATAATCCGGAATTTTCAGCGAGGAACTTGGGTTATAATCTGATAATTTTAGTTTATCAATACCTTTTTGAAAATCCAAGATAACTTAATTGATAATCAGATATAGTAGAAATAAACTGTGATTATCATTATTAATGCTTGTTTCTTTAGAATTCTGGGTTTTCAGCTGAATAATAATGTTAATAAGTGAATCTTACTTTATCGGCTGATAATCCTAGATTTTCACAGATACGTGT
>JAOXYJ010078569.1:0-11641 GCA_028566555.1 Lithophaga nigra
TATATATAGAGAGAGAGAGAGAGAGAGAGAGAGAGAGAGAGAGAGAGAGAGAGAGCTAATTGACAATAACAAGTTAAATCCCATACGTTCCTCTTACCGCCGCTAATCATTCGAGTGTTTTCTATTATTTTGCTACAAAACTTATCTATTTGTTTTCTTTGCCACTTTAAACATTTAGGAATTTTGGGACGTGCATTCCTATTTATATACTGATTACATTAGTCTTATGTGACATCACAAAGTCTGCATTATATTTTAAACAAATCTAATCTCAGGACGATGTACAACCATTTCATATTCATTAAAATAATTGTAGGATATTTTCCTTATTTATAATTCAGGCCAAAAAATAGCCATCGCTAAAAGTATCTGTCCAGCTTTAGTTTTAATATGTAACAATATCTGGATTTCAAATATCTGGGTATAACGGGAGGAACTGGCGATACGGGTGATATATTTATATGGCGATTGATAGAGTTGCTTAATTTTGATCCTCAACATGAGCTGTATACCCTTTCATATTGATTTTGATTAAATTTACAGTCCAGTTAATGTACAAAGGATCCAGTCAATATTTAATGACGTTTCATTTATTTGTGGAAAAAAGGTCCCACGGGTCTGAATTTCTAAAGTAATATACTAGATTTCAGTATACTATGTATAGGCAATGAATCATAGTTTAATGAATTATTCAGAGAAACACGGTTCTGCTATCACATATTTTGAATCTTTGTTGACACTTTATTCCACATGGAATAAGATTTTCGCAAGGAATAAAAACAGAAGCGTGCCATTATGATTTTAATTGAAATGATAGATTATATGATATCATTTGCATTTCGGACAGAATATAATGAATAATAAACTATCCGTGAACCCTAACTTGATAACATAGCTATTAAATTTTATGAAACGTGATGAGAAAACATGTGAACGGACAGTTTTATATATTTAAACATAGCAAAAAGCAGATACTTGAGCTGAGTACGCTCATAATATTCCCCAGTCAAATCCTCTAAATTTGGAAAGGGTGAACTCATCACTCTAACCCAGCCCCTTTGGCTTTCGACAATCGGCTACCAAGAGAGGAAAAATTGTAATCCTGTGTGTAAATATATCCATGTTATAGATTTCAGCTCATACTAATTCAAATACAGTGACAAACTATGAATTAAACCAAGAAATAAGTGGTAGAAGAATAATTCAAACGGAAGATGATTTTTTATATATAAACAATCTTCAGTATGGATGGCTATTCAGTAATAAATGAAAGTAAGTATATTAGATTTTGTTGTGCAAAAAATCTTAGCTCTCCAAATAATGGTTGTTAGTCACTCTAAATACTAATGAAATATACTCCGTGTCTGAGCCCGTTTCAAATATCAAACTTGAAACATCAAGAACAATCTTTCTTCAGTCTTAGGTAGAAAAATGCGTGTCGTAAATTACAAAAATTATAAGTGATTGTTTTTTTCTTATATTGATACATGGCAGTGTCATAAGACTATCCGAAAGCGCGCATCAGGGCAAGTTCTAAGAACGACAAAATTCTAAAGAGTCTTGTTTTTATTTCTTTTACGAACACCTGTACACTAACACCTCATACGTACTGTTTAATGCACAGAAGCAAAAATAAATTCTTGTAAAGAAAGCGAAAACGAAAATAGAAAAAATAGCTTGTCAGATTGAATACAATCGTTCATCGAACTGTTACTGGAACAGGAAGTGTAATGTAAGAATATGGAACAATTTGCTACACCATGCTGAGAATTATGCACAAATGTTACGTAATTACTCATTCCTGATTACAGATTGATTTTGTTCCTAACTGCTATTCTTGATTTTTCCATCCAGACTGAAGTCGTGGAAACACATGGAATCATGCATAAAAATAAGAATAAAAAACTACAATTATTCAGTCGATACAGGTTTTACGGCAGTACATGGTGGATAAAATAGCATCATTTAAAGCAGGGTAACATATCAAGAAGAGGTGCAAATAGGGCCACAGCAAAAACTAATTTGTTCATCGGACTTTTCAGGCAAAAGTTAGCAGGCGGCGGGCGAAATTTATTAATAATTTTTGGAAGATGAAAACCATTTTTTATACATCTTATCACTGATTTATTTACATATGTTTAGCTACTATAGTACCTTGTTAGGCATGTAAGGTTTATATATATACTGTTAAATTACAAAACATCTGCAATGGGAGCCTTCTATAGTGAATCAGTGGAGTTTTTATACAGATTATGCTACATGTCAACATTTGGTAGTTACAAAAGTTAGTTTAATTTGCAATAAAACCTCGAGAATTTCTCAGGTTTGGACTTGTTTGCCTTAAAAATAAAAACTTGGATAGCAAAAAAGAAAAGAAAAAAAAAACCACGCACGAACAAACTATCAATTTGTTGTGGCCTATCTTATTTGATGAAAGCAAAAATGAATTTCGTATATACTAGACAATATCGATCTATGTAAAAAGTGAAGTATGTAAAATTATACATCCGGTAAATGCAAAGCTACGATCAAATTTTAAAAAAATAGCCAGTAAACAATTAGTTATGATATGCATGTAAACTGTTTATTTCTACAGAGTAAGAGACTGTTACATGTATATTAAAAAAAGAAAAATCGCTCGTAAAAATTAATCAATTGCAAATAAACTATTTCTTGCTACGGAATAAGACAGTATTACGATACATTGTTTAATTCAATCATTTCCTGGCCAATCAAAGTACTGTTATACTGCAAGCCGTGCTCCAGCATCATTCGGAAATTCGTAATGTGTAACTTTACCTGAATATAAATTTAGGAAATAATGCAACCACCTCTTTTTGGAACAATCGTCTTGAATATCTAAAACAACGCTCTTGTTGAACATTAAAATTAGCGGAAATTTGTAATTAGTTCAGAACGGAAAAAATTTACATTTAATATCAAGACTTTGAGAGATATTTTCCTAAGAAGTCGCAAAGAAGTACTGAAACTTTAGATTTCGTGTATGTTTCCGAATTTGTTTTCTATTGAGAAATTTGCGTGTTATTTCCGGGAAAGTAAGAACAAGAGCTGCATTGGTTCAGCCTACATATTTTCGTTTTTACTCCCGGCTCGTCATCTCTACGCTAGATGTTCGCGTTTCGATCGCAAAACGAAATGATGGTGGTATGAGAATAAACCTAAATAACTAAAAGGTTTTTAATCCTTATTCAAATGCAAAGCGATATTTTTGCTGCCAAATACAACAACTTAATTAGAAGGATTTTTTTTTTACTGTTTTAAATAGTTTTGGTATTAATCTTTATATTTTTTTTAAATGAAATGATGAACAATAGACGTTTACAAATACCCGGATGAAAAAAGTTCAGCATCGCCAACACGTCATCCAAAATCTCAATATCCAAACAACAAGCAAAGTGGATGAAAATCGAAATCTGTAGAAAGGTTAATGCTTAAATTATATACAGTAATGATCTTTAAAGCAAAAAGCTTAAAGCATTACATACATGAAATGAATTATTTCGTTTGATCTATTAAAATCGAAAGGCCAAATTCTATATAAAGCATCTAAATACGTACAGTTTAATATGATATCTTCCATAATTTGAATACTACTTTAAATTAACGTCAAAACCCCACCTAAATTATGTAGCATTTACAGATGATCACCAGCTAATACTGATATGCATGATTTTAGTATGATGTCGGATAAAATTTAGACTTCAGGCCGGAATAATTATTCAGATTAAGTAGTCATTATCACATCATACAGGCTTAATTAGCTATCAGTTAAACTCACTCGCTGCCTACTCAAATAATCACTTCGCATTTTTTGCTCATTTCTGGTGTGAAGTAGTCAGTTAACACGGTTTTCCAAATGTCGGGATTTTTCTGTTCTGTATATTTTAAAACATAACTATACACCCTGAAACGTATCTCCCAAGAATGAACCAACAACCGATAAAAAACAAACCAAATACAAAAAACAGTGAAAAAACACTGCACTGTCATAAAGATTAAGCTTTTTGTCTCAGTGTAATGTTTTTGAGGGCAGTATCGGATGTTCAATCAGACCAATATTTTATTCCACTTATTTATCTTTTCAGATTCGCGAAGTGTGCATGCGAATAATACGTGTTTCACACATTATAGAATTAACAATGTGTTTCACACATTGTTAATTCTATATTTCTTACATTTGCAGGCTAAAATGTTATACATATATATGATTTTTGTCTTTCGTTCACTTGCATGATTTTATATTCACTTTCGTCGAGTTTTGTCACTTGTTAGTATGTACGACTACTTTCTTTTTTCATGTGTTAAGATAAAGCAAATACACAATCAGAAAATCAAAACAAAATAAACGAAAGGAAAAATGTTAATCCTGAAGTACAGGGAGTTCTGCGCAACCAGGACATTGTCGATTTAATTGACAACAGACTGCTGAAGTCAGACACAGTTACTAAGCATAAATACAGTATCTTTCATGTCGCGCTATGAACATGTAGCGATAAACATTGACTTCAAAGTGTTGGTGTTGTTATCTTCACACTACGAGAGTTAAACGGCAATCGTTATGGATCTGGGTTTTCCGTATTACAATAAAATAAGCTAAAGTTTGTGAATTAATTACATAATCGATAAATTAAAGGCTATACACCATTACATAATAATTATTTAGATTTTAGAACGGTTATATAATGTTACACTGTTCACGAACTATATTCCATTCACCTTAGGCTCAAACTATGCAATTCGTAGGTCACAAATGTAACAAACTGCAATTTGTCCTGAACATTATTCTATTCTCAGGCACTTAAAAAGGTCGCTAAAAATATTGTCAAACAATTATTTCCAGTTTTGCAGAGAGTAGGTTTCATCAAGAACACACGTCTGAACCACATATCTATCTTTAGAATAATAAAATTGTAAGCACAGTAGATATTTACTTGAAATAAATTAACGTTTTACATGTATGACTGACCGATGCACGAAACATGCATTATAATAAATCAATTTGTTATCGGTCTAGTGACTTCACATGTTGAAGATCGGTAGCCAAGACAAGACACATTAATGAACTTCGAAAAGGTATCATCTACAGTTTTTGCAATGTAGGAACGGCAGGTAGATTTAAATGCTTCTGGAGTCTTTCTTTTCACTTCATGATAACAGATAGTAAGCAGAGCATCCTTCTTGGGTTTTACTTTATTTATACTTAAATCCACACCGTTTCTTTTGACCAAAATTGTCAAAAACTCGATGTTTCAAAGATTGCACATGGATTCTTGATTCGTATATATATGCTAAGCGCCAAATAGGAAGTGCAAAAAAAAGAGGAAACCAAAAACATGCAAATATTCTGTTCAGCGTTGTGCATGTTTTAATTTGTAATATTTTTTGACAGTTATCATAAAGATCAAAACAGTTAAGCAACTCTAACTGGTCTGCTGGTCAAAATTTAGAACGGTAGTTTTTGCATTTCTCTATTTTTTGCTTTGAGCCTCTTTGCAATACATGCATAATAATATGTGAAAGGAACAGTAGCAGATTTCACTGGGACATCATATAGTAACTTGATACAACAGATCTTTAACACATTTGTTTCAAAAAGTATCCTTTAATCAATATTAAATCAATATTAAATTCCATGTGAATGGCATTAAGAAGAATTACTGTTGCCGTCCATTTTCCCCGATAAATGGAGATGAATCTGCCTTTTAAAGGTCAGAATTCATATCTTCTCAGATATGACAAGAAATGTGGACAATCAATTCCTTGATTATTTGGAATTTCACTTCAAAACAAGATAATTAATGGATAATGAGTAAAATCACCTATTCAACTGGTCATTTTCCCAAGGACGATTGTAATTAACATTATCTAAAGTTCTAATGGTCGATGTCATGTGATGTTTACCGAACAAGAAGTAAAAAATAAGAATTATAGTCTTACGTTGCCAGGCTGGTTTAATCGAATACTTTATGTGGTTTACGTGACAGGAAACACAAGAAAAAAAGAATTGTGTTTTTATACATATAATCTCTTCCAATCAAGCACTAACAATTAGCTTATCTTTAAAGCATTTGTTGTAATGTAGAAGTAGCTGATTTCAACATGGGAAATTTCTACATCAGCAGAATAAACCAACTAGTATTCAGATTTATGTTCCATAAACCAGATGGGCTTTGCAATGTCTTACAGTGGATTGAATTCTAATGTAAAAATTGGTAAAAACCTCGTGAAGTTGAAGTCAAAGAGACCATTAGTTTTCTTTCGAATTAAGTAATTATTCGAGTTATCTGAGGTAGATTTAGCTTATTAATACCATAGAGGTACCGAAGATTTACATTGTATTATACAGGGAAACGACTTATCAGAGTTCGAGTTAAGGAGGTTTTACTGTATTTACGTTAAATTGGTGTATCATTAAAAGTTGTAATTGTCATAACGAAGAAGTGATAAAGTTTCGAAAGGCTTTAAGAAATGAACTCCGGATATTTGACAGTCTACTTGTTTTAAGTTTACGTAATTTGTTGCATTACAATATTTTACGTTGTCTCTTTATTATTTTTCATACTATCAGTTGTGTACATGATAAAAAATATATATTAGGTATTGAATATTATAGTAATCAATATTTTTCAAATATTTCAATTTTTTATAATTAAAATTATCAGCTTTTCATTTCTCTATTAATTTTTTTATTTCTTCAAACAAATTTTTAAACTGTACAAATTAAAACTTGTGTCAAAAACAGCAAACATGATTATTTATGTGCATTCTTCAATTTAATTTAAGAAATGCAATAGATTGGTTTCTTTTGTTTTTCACCTTCAAAAGGTGTGACGACAATTCAACTAGACCTTTCTTTATAAAAGTATGATTCAATTTAAGATAACCATTTTATCATTATACTTTTCTTTCTTGTAACATTTAATTTATGTACACATGTATAATCTGTAAATATATTTGTATTTGCTTCACTGAGTCAGTCAATATGTTTGTAAGATATCAGATGTGCAGTGTAGTAGCCAGTTTATGCAGATAACATTACAAGTGACTGTTGTCCAGCTTAGATAATCATTTTTATGTTGTTATCCACCTAACTCTGCTGAAAGATTCTTGGTATTTTAAGAAACAGGATTACGTCTTATAACTGATCAATTTTTAATATCTTTCAATAAAAAATAGATTATTAACCAACCTGCCTCAAAATAAAATCAAATTAAAAACAAGTACAAAAAATAAAACACTATATTCTCAAAAAAATATTTAAGAAAAACATTCATTACAATTTTATAATCTTATAGTCTATTTCAACATCCTTAGACTATAAGATTGTAATGAAAAACATTCATTACAATCTTATAGTCTAGGCAATATAAAAACGAAATTGGTAAGCACGAATTACAAAAATCATTGACTTCATATGATAATAAACCTGATGCAAAATACATATATAAATTTTATCATACATTAGACGACACTTATCCCGTCTTAATTTTATGGTTTTGATAACATATATCTCGAAAGAAGAATTGCATCAGGTTTGAGACGTGTGCAAAGCCATATTTTTAGTATTTTCAAAACTAAAAAATTCCAATTTAATCGATTATATCGTTACAGTAAATTTATTATTCACATCAAACAAACTATTAATGAAAACTCTACTTTGACTTTTCACATATTAGCTAGAAAAAGAATTTTTAAGTTACGACCACTTTTAGCATGCAAAAAACGCGTTCCCAAAAAGTCACCCTCCAACTGAAAACTTCCTCATGTCATAATTTAAGAAAATGATGGGTCTGTTAATTGTAGTATTACAGCGAAAAAGAAATTGACTTCTAAGGAACCCATAGTTTCTCCAAAATTCTGTATAAGCAAGCATAATTATTATTAGTGTGGCTGTCTTTCTGTTATCCGAACTTTTCTATAATGTTAAATTAATGAAACTTGGCCGGCATATAATTTAGATGATCCAGAAGTCTTCGTTCTTATTACGTGTCACAGTTTCTGTGGGAAAACCTAATCGTCACGTTATTACTTCACAAATATATAGTTGAAAAATTTTAATACTGCAATATACATTTTTTCAGTCCTAGGAAAACGTATCAAGTGAAAATGACTAACAATATATCTGCAGTGGTAATACAAATGAACAAAACTGTGTTAAAATAAACTGTTAATACTGTTAATAATAAATATATGGTCGGGTATGCCGTCAGTGTTCACTATTTACTTCTTCGGTGTATATACTATAAAAATTTTCATTTAAACGTCAATTTAAATTCGAAATACATGTAACTTGATTTAAGATCAAGCAGAAAAAAACAAATAAATAAAAAAGAAGACAATGTACTTCAGCAGATCTATAGAATAACTTTGAATGGTGTTTATTACACGTAGGGTGTTGCTTGTAGTAAATTTATATTGACTTTATTCTTTTCTCGTGTATATATTAATTCAAAGACGTCATTAAGTATTGAATATCTTTAGATTGGTATTTGTGATGCCGTTCAATACTCTATTTACATTTGTGCTTTACAAGAGAAATATTTACAGTTAACAAAAGAGAAAAGTAAATAACAATCAAGTATTGTACAATATTATGCTTAGGTTTCTAATAAATGTCACAGCTTTTATTAATTAGTTCAGAATGGTAATACAACTGCTGACATTCCATATACAGAAAACAATCAAAGAACAATGGGAATAAATATTCGTGTTCGCTATTCAGGACATCCAAATTATCACCTTCCCAAGTCAAGGGTTTCCGAGACCGTATCGATACCCACAAATCCTTGACAGATTACGGTTATAATTTCCCGGTAGCGTAATGTACTGTTTTATACGATCAATCAAATAATCTTAAACTTGCGACTCACCTTCCCACTACAAGCGTTTTCGAGTCTACTACGCCCATCAAACCATTTGTTAACATTTTTATGAAATTCTCTATAAATTCCTTCATGTTAAATTCGATACACATAAATCCTCTGTGCATGTCTGAACAACGGTCTGAATAATTCCCGAAACCGTTTTTGTATCGAATAATTTCATTGGTCACTATCGTTGGAAAGTAACGCAAAAAACGAATGGGAACGAAGAGAAAAACCGGCATTTTGTTTATAAAATCTGTCAAGGGTTTGTGGGGAGCGATGCGAACTCAGAAACCTTAACTTGGGAAGGTGCCAAAATATATTTGTTCGAAACACGAAATAGTGAACAAAACACCAAAAATATATCTTTCATAATGAAAAAGCCTAAATATTTTTCAATTATATCGACAATACTGGAACTACCGGTTTCGGATGCACAGTATTGCGATTATCAACATTTACCAAAATACTGGTTATTGTTTTTGTTTTTTGTTTTATCTATAATTGCAAGTATTATCTCAGTAATGTAAGTAAAACTTTAGTCTCATTTTTATGAACAAAGTTTGGACCTCTAATCTCTATATAGTGGTAACTCTTGTATTATTGATACAACAGCAACATAACTGTAAATTTAATCGTAGTATTGTATCAGAACACATTGGATAACACTTACAGTACCATAAATGGGGACTGTACGTAATTCAGAACAATCGTTCTCTGATCAATTGATCACAGGATTCTTTCGTACCATACATGAAGAAATAAATCAAATGCTCGTAATTATTTTCAATTCTGAACGAAAAAGTGCACACATGAACATTATACGAAGTGTTCCCTAAACCTTTGATAAATTAAAACAAATCTGTATTCTTTGGTACCAAACATACACAAAATATGTTAGAGTCCATTTTAACTATTATATTTTAGTGTACTTACACTGGGGAGGCAATTTGTGGATCAGATTTATCCGTTTTACAGAGGGTGTAAATTCCAATGGTAAACTCAAATTTCCATAGAATATACTGATTATTTCCGGTTAAAACGCGTTTTCCTCTTTACTTTATCACATTCAGCCTGTATGCAAGGCAGCAAAACTTAAAGTCGTGGTAGAGGAATATTACGGACACTTCCCCAAACCGTATGTATTTATGTGCTTATACAATGTATGCAAAACATATTTGAAATTCGGAAATGAATGCGAGTTTTTATTAATGCGAATCCCCGAGATGTGTGCAAAAAATTGTTGAATAGTCATCCTCTTTTAATACACTTCTGCTGCGTTATTTTATTCACCTTATACTTTAACAAACTAATATTTATTAAATATCTTGGTGTATGCAAGTCATGTACTAGTACACAAATTTTATACACGTAACCTTGTGAAAATGAAAGATAGAAAACATCATTACTTGTAGTATTCATTCATGTGAGCATTGTTTCGTGCATCTAGAAAAAGTTTAGTGATTGGCATTTTTGTTTTGACTGTGATACCTCAAAAGTGCAATCAAAATGCGAGGTTCTAAGGATCAGCTGGACACCACCCTGTGAAACTTTTTCACCATTGATTTGATTTTATTTTATGTTTACGTATTCTTTAGGAAATCTCCTTTCTTTGATCAAAATTTCAAGATGTGTTACCCAGCCTGTTATAGAGATACAGCATACAAGAGTTATCTCCCTTTCCATTTTTAAGAAAAATATCCAAAAAATAACAAGTAGAGTCTAAAATATTATTTGGCAAATATGAAAAATTCCATTTTCTTCAGTCATTTGTTTCAATTTATCTCCATCATTTAAACACAAAATTCTATGTATGTTTTGCAATTTAATAATTTTCTGCCCACTTTTTCACAATTGTATGGTATGCAATTTTAGAATTTTTGCAAACCGACACACCAATAACACACTGTAAATTAAAAAAAAACTCACCATCAAATTTTCTAAATAATTTTGTAGTATTGAAGAACATCATTTTATAGTTGTTTAGTGAAAATATGGAACCACCTTTCAAGGTTTGTTTTCTTTTAAGAGACTAGCACATACTGGTCAGATCTCCATTTCTATGTGCCCGAATAAGGGCCCTTTTTTACCCCCAAATTTGTCAAATTTCAATATAATTCCAATTTATTAGTTTCTACTGAAAGTAAATGTAAGATTGGACTTTTTTAGGAAATAATAGGTTTAGTTTGGTATCTGATACAATAATCAAGATTTTGGGGCTCAAAATCGGCCATTTTTGGTAAACGTGCAAAAAAAGCCAAAAAATGGCCATTCTGACGTAGTTTTGTTGAAAATTATACATGAGCCAGAGCTAATACCACAAAAATATTTTATGAGAAAATGTATTTATATACAGTGCACAGATCCTTAAAATATTTTGGTGGTAATCACTCTGGCTGATACTTATTTTTTGTAAAAACTAGTGCAAAATTGCCAAAAAATTGACAATTTGGGTGAAAAAAAACCGCTAAATAGTCATATGTGTATATAACATCACTATGACGTCATATTTATCCAATTTACATTAAATTGTTAATTTCGACTAATATATGTATTATACGCTGTAATCAAATTTTAGCTAGATCTATAACTGATTTGAAATTTGGATTTTCGTAATTACAACGATCACGTGACAGGTGTCCTAATGAACTTAATTTTTCGCATTAATAAAAACATCGCATTAATTTCTGAATTTACAGAACATGTAGATGTACATTTTTGAGCAGTTTCTCGTCGTTGCAAATGGCATCAGAAAA
>JAOXYJ010078678.1:0-11640 GCA_028566555.1 Lithophaga nigra
ATCGATACCACTGCTGGTGGACTGTTAGTCCTCGAGAGTATCATCCGCCCAGTAGTCAGTGCTTCAGTACTGACATGATTAATTGGATACTTACAGTTTATAAATTTTGTAATTTAGTTAAAAGTAAGGTTTCAACTCCCTCAGGCAAAGTTGACCTTGTCCAGATTTTGGCTATTCTCTTTAGGCCCGTTTGGATTTTTGTGCTCCCAAATATTTTGATACTTTTGGCTCTCTAAACTTTCTGTCATGAGAGTACCTGATGAAGATTAATCTAGAAAAGCGCTTCGTAGTCAATATAATTGGCATCTGTAATTTTGAATTCTCCCCATGGGCAGTAAAGGTTGTTTCTGTATACTACTAGTACTACTTTACACGCTGGGCAATACGACGGCTGACACATGTAGCAGGACATCCTTGTCGTTCCTTGGCACTTGGTGTCACTCCTATTTTTTTCTGAGAGTTCATATCCTAGTTTTAGTTTTTGGCGTTGTGTCTGTATGCTTCTTTGTTTGTGTTAATTCTTCATTGATTGTGGTCTTGTTTGTGATTGATTCCATGTCAGTAACAGTCTTGTATTGATGTTGATTATTTGTTGGTAGGTAACGGTCTTGTCTTGTCCATTGGATATCTTCGGTAATTTTCTCATTACATCTTGTATTATTTTACCATTATCTTGAAGCATATAAGTACATTTGAAAAGAGGTGTGCTCTTCTTTGAATCGTTAAGTGCATACCAAGTAGTTCGTTGGCTCATTGGATCATTGAATGACTAAATTGGTCTTGAAAATAACGCACTATCTTCTGGACCGACCTTTCCTTCTGTGTTGTATCAATTATTGTAGCATTGAAAGTAAATATACAGAAGAAAGCTGATCTGTTGCAAGTCAGATTGGAATTCATATCTTGCAAACACTGAACAAAACTATTACAAGCGCCAACATATGTGTTAGAAATAATTGATGTGAAAAAGACTAACTTTTCTGTATTTATCGATATCCTAATTGGTATTGCTGTTGCCACATTAAGTGTAAACTGAAGTTCAGCATAACAAATTCATAGTAGTTTGTTACAATTCTTAAAGGTTTTAATTATAGCTTTCTAAGGTATTGTCACCTCTTTTGTCAGGAAACGAACAAATTGCCTAATGTTTAGGAATTTAACATATACATGTATACATATAAAACTTTTAGTGATACTGAATCCCCAGTATGTCATTTAAATTCTGATTAAAATTAAGTTTACACACAAATTGTATGGGTGCCATAGTGTAATTCTATTCCTTTATCGCTATCCCGGAATGTTTTCTCCAACAGGTTTTGACTCATTAGCTTTCATACTGTCCAGAGGAGCAAAAGTGGATAGAAAAAAACCACATAAAACGTCTAGGGGACAGAATCTAGTTTAAGTTTACTTCCTTCCCACCAGGTTTAACTCTGGTAACAATGGTAGAAGTCTTCCACTTAGTGGGTTCTGATTGCTCAGTCTTGTAAGGAACAATATTATTTAGTAAAAGTACGTAGTAGTGAGCATTTTGTTGTTCCTTATGTTGTCTGGAATTTTCGTTATTGTAAGATTTATTTTTTTATTCTCGGAGAATTGATCATTAAATAAAGATATTTTATTTAATGAAAATTAAATGATCTTATTTCCTACCAGACTTGTTCTTCCTCTATTTCTACACATTTTACAAACAAATTCTTTAGCATACTACACTCTTTCTAACAACTATACAATTGTTAATAAAGGCTTTCATGAAAACTTTCGGGGTCTCGGTGGCTGAGTGGTCTAGGTAGTTTGTCACATCTACTATTGACCACCGGTGTGTTAAAACTGAGGTTGTGAGTTCAAGCCTGGCTTGTGGTGAGGTGTGCTTGACTCTAACTTAATTGACATTGATTGCCAGTTTTCCTGCCAAAGGTCGGGGGTTCTCACCGGGTACTCCGGCTTAAAAACTGGACGCCACGATATAGCTGAAAAATTGCTGAATGTCGCGTAAAAACACCACTGAATCTATTCATCAATAACTTGGTGGACACCTTTCAAAAGTATCTAATGACCCTGCCCGCCAGCAAAGATGGCCACCACAGCTGAACTTAGTTTAACATAGGACCGTATGGGAAATTTGCTTAAAGATCTTGTGAAACCATTGGGACAGTTTGAACCAAACTTTGGTGAAATGGTTATTAGGTGGACTCCTTTCAGAATTGTATCTGATGTCCCACCTGCCAACCAAGATGGTTTCTATTACTGTAAATAGAAATACTGTGAAAAAATAAATTAAAAAATTCTTATAAAATAAGTGAGATGGCAGCTACCAAATTAAACATCTCACCAGATGCACTCCTGATTAAACAATTCTGGTTTCAAACTTGACAAAAAATGTTGATAAAAAATTTCAGTATAAATTTGGTTTGAATTAGTCATTAGAGCACTAACAATGAAAATTTTGCATTTTTGGGTATTTTCAGGTGCATACATTTTGTACCTCTGTTAATCCCTGTACAAAAAATATGGTTTTTGAACTTGACTGGGATATTATGGGCATAAAACTGTAGTATAAATTTGGTTTGAATCTGTCATGGAATGAAAATACTTCTTTTTAAATATATTTCGTGATAGGTTTATTAGTTCACTGATGAGGCAGTAGATGTTTATATTGTTATTAGTCTTTTATAAAAATTAATATTCCCATAACCTGCATGTTTTTATGGTCTATTGTTTTTTTAAAATTCAGGTTGGCCTTATTTTTTTCAGGAGGCTTTGGCCATTCTTAATATGAAAATTTCACTGCAGGCTTACGTTTAATAAAAATTCTAAACCCATGACCCCAGACCCCAGACTCCACTCTGTAATTTACACAATGCCGTTACATCTGAAACTTTATTTTCAATTTCATCATCGTCGAAAAAAAATCTTTCTCTTTCATCCATTGTTTTAAGTGTGCCAATGCAGTTTATTGTTTAGAAAAGATGCATTGTCACTTAATTACCAGATGAGTTTACCTTTCGACTTCGGTTTCTCATAGCTGTCAACATTTTTATATGGCTTATCTGGAATGTACTTGCACTCTAGGTTCAGTCCCTTACTACTGTCAACTATTAAGATAATGGATCATCTCTAATTAAATGAATTTATATGAATAATGCTAATCCTTCATTATAAGTTTAAACATTAGCTGAAATTGGCAGTTTAATACAACTTTATTAGAATACGGATAAAATCGTAATGTAAGTAAAGTTCGAAGATACCAAATAGACAATCAGAAACCGTAAATCAAAAAAGGACAAACGTCATGGCCAAACAAAGACACAACGACAAACATTGATTCACAAAACATAACACGGAAAACTACAGACAGAGCGACACAAACCCCACTAAAACCGGGGTGAGATCAGGTGCTCCGGAAGGGTAAGCATTTCCTGCTCCACTAGTGGCACCCGTTGTATTGCTCATGTTAAATTCCGGTAATAAGTCACATTCGGTGATAAGTCATGAATAAGGAAAGAAGGACGGGACTGTGATTACGACATACGGAACATATCGGTGGTCATTTGTGGCGCAGAAATTCCGTAACAGTCGACTAAGTTATGGTGACGACCGTAAAACGTTCGAAGTGATGACTTCATCTTTACCATCAGAAACACTTGGTTCAGTAGCTTTATTGTGAGCAGCAACCCTCTATTATGAAAATCGTGATAGGAAGCCAAACTCCGGAATATCGTACTAGCTGAGAGATATATACTCCATATGCAGATGTGGAATACAGTTATATTCTACAGAATCTACAAATACAGGGTCACTTATTTATGAAACAGTCTCCAAGTACTGTTTAATTATTTGTTTTCCTGCAATACATATATTTAGTATTTCCAAATCGAAAAGAATACCGGTTCGGATGTCGCTTAGTATAAAATGTTGAAACGATACCATCTAATAAGGCAGATTTCTCTAGAAATACATCAACTAAAAAGAAAAATAAATGAGTGTCTTTATCCATATTCCCCTGTGTAGTACGCATTACTCGGTCTATTTGACCCATCACACTATTTTGGCGTTGATACGTAATTTAATTAAATGAAAATGTTCGTTCACTTATTCACTGTACGGATAAAACTACAGTTTTAGTACAACAATCTTTTCTTTAGAAAGGGCTATTTATAGAAAGTAAAAGAATACCGTCAGAACATACCTTATGTAACAAATTTCTTAGGTGTTATTTATGATTTATAACGCAGACTTAAAATGAAATACTCCATGGTCTAGTAAATTTAAAATATTCTTTTTTTCTATATTTGTTGCGATAATAAGAAACCTAAGCCGGATAAATAGGGATAATATTCTTTTATTATCACTTTAGCCTTCAACTGAATTGTTTGGATAACTGCAGGTACCATACTCCATTCTAAAACACGGTAAGTAAGTGTGTGTGCTGCGGGTAAACCCAAGGACACCCCTTTCGTGGAAATATATCAGTCCGTACAGACCAACTTTAAATAATTAACATGTCTAGTGTTCGATTTCTTCAGTGTACCAGGACACCTTTGCGCTATGTTATGATTTTAATAACAAGACGCAATTTACATGCGAAATAATGAGTACAAGGACACGTTTTTCGTCGAATGTTGTTAGAGCATATCGACCAATTTTTATTCGTTCTCTGGTGAACAAGGACAACATTAATCCAGTTTATAATAAAATTAATTTATACTTGATACTAATGAAGGACTAACAAGTTGTTTTTAAAACAATATGAAATCTAATGGAAAAAATTGTTTCGCTTATTTTTTTTCCACTTTTCACGTATTATGCTCTGTCCTAAAACCAAAGACTAAGACACAGCTTGTTTACGATACGCAAACAATAAAAGACATCATACATACATATATTGGATATTTATTTATCAAGTCTACAGACAACAAAAAAAGTCCCAACCAAAACTGGGAGTGAGAACAACTTTGAGCGGTGGACTGCTGTGCCAGGGGTCCCGGGTTCGATCCCCGGTGGTGCAGGAGGTAATTTTGGAAAACAAATCATGCTCTACTGTTACAAAACCATGGAGATAATATTACTGAGAATACAAGTCTATTCCATCTCAATGTTCAAGAACGGGTTCAATTATCAAGCTAAACTGTTCATGTCTGTTGTATTTCGATCTAGCTTAATGATATGTCGAATGCAAATCGTTACTATAATTTGCATTACTAAGTTGCAAAAGAAATTGTTATCCTTAACTAGAGGCTCATCTGAACTTCTATCGCTTGCCTGGTTCTAAACTGATCAATTCTAAGTTATTTCCAAGAAGGAGATCCTCAATTGTACTTCTCATAAAGTCAAATCTACGATGGTGGTCATTTTGAATTCCAACTGACATCAGAATTACAGTTTTGGTAAAAGACCTTCCACTGATCATCTATGGACATGATTATATTCAATTGTTGTAGTAATTTACAATAACAAGATCTTCAAGTGTATATCTTATAGGATCCGATGTCAAACTATGTTCCATCTTGGAATTCTGATCAGCTTCAAAACCTTGGCTTTGGTAGAGAATCTTCCAATCAACATTTATGGACATGTTTAGCTTCAACTGTCTTAGTCATTTCCAAAAAGATCTTCAAGGGTATTTCCAATATCCTCCAATGTTTAAAAATTTTTTGATCGGTGGCGGTCATCACGGATTTCCGTTCAGCATCAAAAATACAGTTTTAGTGAGATAGAGAACCTTCCAGTGAACATTATACGCATGTTTAGCTTCAATTGTCATAGTCATTACCAAGTAAACGATCTTCAATAGCATACTCTAATGTCAAACTTTGTTCAACTTTGAACTCAGATCAGCATCAAAAACACGGTTTTGGTAGAGGACCTTAAAATGAACATTACGAACAAGTTGAGCTTGAACTATCTTAGTCATTTCCAAGAATACGATCTTAAAATCTATATTTAATTATGTTCCACAGTGGATGTCATCTTGAAATTCTGATCGGCATCAAAAACATGATTTTGGTAAAGGACCTTTCAATAAACATTTATAGATATATTTAGCTTTAACTGTCATAGTCGTTCTTAAGAAGATCTCCAAATGTATTTACCATTGGGTCCAATGTTAAACTTGTCCCATTGTGGTGGCCATCTTGGATTGCAGATTGGCACCATGAACACAAATTTTGAAAAGGACCTTCCAATGAACATTTATGGAAATGTTTAGCTTCAACTGTCATAATTGTTTCCAAAAAGAAGATCTTCAAGTCTATTCCCCAATAGGATCCAATATTAAACTTTGTCCCGCGCTGTCTGTCATCTTGGATTTGAAATTGGCACCATAAACATAATTTTAGTGAAGGACCTTCAAATGAACATTTAAGCTTCAACTGTCACTGTTGTTTCCAAGAAGACGATATTCCAGTGCATATCCCATGAAATCCAATCTTAAACTTTGTACTGCGGTGGCGGTCATCTTGGATTTCTGAATGGTACCGTTTCACGATTTTGATAAAGGACCTTCCAATGAACATTTATAGACACAATTAGCTTCAACTGTCATAGACGTTTGCAAGATCTCCAAGTGTATTTCCCAGGGGTCAAGTGTTAAATTTTGACCCACTGTGGCGGCCATTTTGGATTTCTGATTTGCAATATGAACACATTTTTGATAAAGGATTTTATGATAAACATTTATGGATATGGTTTTCTTTAACTGCCGCAATCGTTTCCAAGAAGATCTTCAAGTGTATTTCCCATAGGGTTCAATGTTCAACTTTGTCTCCGATGACAGCCATCTTGGTTTTTGAATTGGCACCACAAACACAATTTTAGTAGAGGACGTGCCAAGGATCATTCACACAATAAAACAATTCCATCGGCTGTATAGTTTCCTGCAAGTACATCTTTAAAATTTCAGCCAATTAAAACTAATTATTGGCCCTCGCTGCCATGTTGAATATCTGATCCAAACGAAGGACCTATTTTTTATACAGACGACGATGGACGACGGACGCCAAGTGATTGCAATAGTTCACATGGTACTTCGGACCAGGTGAGCTAAAAATGAAATTCAAAGACACGGGCTACGTATTTCTTATTTTTTTTTAGAAAGAACTGTTATTAGATTTATTAAAAAAGATACTGTAAAAATAAGGCAGGTGACGATTTGAAAAAAAATGTACTGCAGAATATTATATTTTATGACATATTGAAATATTAGAACATTTTAATCAGTGTACAAATGACTTGCATATGGTAGTTTTTCAATTTATGTGATAAATGAGATGTCACTAAATGAATTTATAACGATGCATTTAAAGTATAGAAATAACTCAAGGACCAGTAATCATTTAAAGGATAAAATTAATTATATTATATTACAAGATAAACAACAATATATTACGCTATTTGTAAGCTCAATTACTTATTTGTTTTTTCTATTCTAATAACCTTTACGTCAACCAATCGAATTCTCGTCTTCAAATATTGAAGGGCATGTCTGCTTACGACAAATCCCAAGGATGCCGAAAAAGGTCATCAGAACAGAAAGTAGTACGGAGTTTTGTTAGATCTCCCACGCGGCGACAAGTAAACAACAAAATGAAAATAGGGAGCATGTACGGAGATCTAATTTCAATTAGATTGCAAAAAGTGTGTTTGTGAGTTCGCGCCAAGCAAACAAAGCCGACCACTATTTTCATTTTCATAATTTAAAACTTTCATTAAAAAAAGAATCCCAAGTGTCCCCTAAAGAAATACATATTATAGTCATTACAAATACACAGTATCATGTTATTGCACGATAGTATTCAAGATTTTGAAGGGTGCGCTCGACTTGTAAATATGTATAAGGTACATGTAGTTTTTATTTTCGAGATTTAGTTACTTGAAATATGAAATGGTAGAA
Source organism: Lithophaga nigra (assembly GCA_028566555.1). Classification (NCBI taxonomy): domain Eukaryota; kingdom Metazoa; phylum Mollusca; class Bivalvia; order Mytilida; family Mytilidae; genus Lithophaga; species Lithophaga nigra. Next base: position 7,892 of record JAOXYJ010078678.1, read on the forward strand.
TTTAATTTTATTGGTACAGTTTAACTATATACATGAACATAATTCTGTTGTAAATAAGGTAATAATCGAAGGCATATTCAAAAAGGGAAGTCCATTTAAACTGACAAAACTGGTCATGCATAATCTTACTGCTAACCTCTTCATGCCAGTTTGTTTTTAACTCTACTTTCATCGCGAATAAGTGCAATAAAGTTTGCATATAAACGCAAAATATTGCGTCCAAACGCAGGACGTTTTTTGAATAAACAAAACTTGCGATTAAACGCAAAACGTTATACAAATAATTGCAACTTTTTTGCTACTAAACGCAATATTTATTGCATATAAACGCAATTTAATTCTGAATAAATGCATTATTAATATATTGCTTAAAGTATAAATATTTGCAACAAATTCTAGGAGTGTTTTTGCGTTCATGCACAATAAATATTGCATTTATATACAAAATTGCATTTAGTCACAAAAGTTTGCTTTCATTCGAACTAAAAAAATACCTTCATTATCAATTGCAATTTTGTGTTTCAATGAAAACTCTCATTTTTGTTTATCTTCAGTTATCTTCAGTTAAATCTCAAGACCCCAAAATACTGTGTCGTAGTAGTAATTAGAAATGTTAAGTTTTCTTTTATAATTAGAGCGTACGTGTAAGTCGAAGTGTGGATTTATTTCGAGAAGTGCAGAACTAGCCTAGATTTCTAGGGAAAACAAAGAATAAAAAAAATGACAAAGAGAAGTAAAATGTGCAATTTCATAGAGTCATATATAATTTAAGATGTTGCTTTTTTTCAGAAAAAAAAATCGATTTATGAGATATTTACTCGGTGTTATAGATAATTATTTGTAAATATTTGTTTTTGTTTTGTTCTGATTTGTGCAAAAATTTTCTTATATGGAAAATCGTATCTAAATTCAGAGGGAAAAGATACTAGTAAAATGTAGGTAAAACGAAATCATTGTGACGTAGTGTTATATATAGGTCTACATGGTTTAAGAGAGTTGAATATTGCACGTCGTGCACAGCTCGTTGACCTACACGAATGGAAAATGAAAATAGTCTCGTCTTTGTTGCGATAAAGATATATGTATTGCAAATTCTTTATTCAAAATCAAAGAAGGCATACGCTTGACGAAAACAAACTGAAAGAACATCAATTGTCGTGTCATAAGAATGCCATACTCGCAAATACCTATCCGGGTGAATAATCATTAATATCCCGTTTTTATGTGGGTCAACTATTTATAACCAAGGTAAAGAGAAACAAGGACGCTGCCGAGTTAGGTAAATACTTTTTATTGATCCTCTATGTGCGAAAAGTGAATTTTCTGATATGAACAGTAAAAATTAAAATTATGCGGTAGATACAACAGTAAAATTATAACGTACTTTTCAACTAAATGTATGTTTGCACTTTCAAATTCAGCCAAAATAGGAATTATGAGAATATTTGCCTTTTTTGGCGGGACAATTGTATTCGAAGTTCGGCATATCATTTTTCAATGAAATAACTTATGCAGTTCGGTATTTATTGTAATTTTCGGAATTGTTCGAAAAACCCAGTGTTTACGGCCTTGACAACACTGTGTGACTACTAAATTAGCTTGTGACAAAACAGGGCATTGATTCTATATGATAAAGGGTCATTTAACACAAAAGGAAATTTAATAGATGCACAGTAGAAATATTATTGTTATCATTGTGACAAACAATAGAAGGAATAGTGTTTTTTAGTTTTGCATACATATATAAAGCTTTGCAGATCTTTTTTATGAATGATAGACAAGTTTACTGCTATATAGATTTGCCGATACATGATTCTTTTTTGGAATAGTTTCAGTAATATATTAATATAATATTTCTGCCAATTGTTCTTAAACAAAAAATGCACTGTAGTATTTTTTCTATCACGTAGCTATGGATATTGATTTAATGATTAATCAGTTAAATGTTATAACACCATTTTAATTTTTAAAAAACAGACACTCAGATAACCTAGCGCTAGTTATTTAAGCTACAATGGGCCTCATCATTTGGAGAAATAGACGATAATAATATTTTACCAAAAAAACAAAACAAAAACAAAACAAAAACAAAAACAAAAAACAAAAAAAAACCTTTTCCTTGCGGACATTAAAAAATCATTGATGTTATTTACATCACAGAAATTTACATCGAAAGAGACATAAAGCTGAGATCCTTCAAAGAAATTTGTTAGGAAAAACAGTTTTGACAAAAAGAATGCATCAGTATGGGACATTTGACATGTGCAGTTATCATAGGACCTGATAAATACATGTATCGACTTTGTGAAGTAAACAAAATGGTGATGACAGGACACTAAAAATCCAAGTAATATTAGTTTCTTTAGTTTATACTTACCCAAATAGACAGTACGTACGGACTTGTTGAGATATATTACAATATATCGACTTTCAGCAAGTCGAATTTTCAATATGCATTGCAATTTCTCAGTAACTATAAAACGATCTATCAATTTACAACAAGAAAAAAGAATAAATAGATCTTGTCGTCATATGTACATCGACTTTAGAGATTACTAGTAAACGAGAGTTAATATAAATATATATCGTATTCCGTGCATTGACAACAGCATAAGTCGTTTTCTGCTGTTCAATTTATTGAAATTGTTTGCGACATATCGATTTAAGTACCATTCCAAGTAAGAATCAGGCAGGGGGTGGCACATGGGGGTCACCAATTTTGCTGAAATTACTACAGATACATTGTTGGGCTGCTAGTATTGGAAAATTAAATTTATTTCGGCAGTTGCACATTACTGGTTTCCATGGCAACCAGAAGTCAGTTTCTGGCTTAAAAACCACCAATTTCGTCACTAAAAATGGTGAAAATTCTCATATTTCAGATAACAAGAACTAAAAAATGAAACACAATACAATAAAATAAATTTTATTCTTCTAAAATATGGCAATAGTAAATACCTTTTACAATAAAATTTTAATATTTTATAAATATATATACCGTGTAATTGTATTCTTGAAAGGGGAGATAATTCAGAAATACGAAAATGAGAAAATACTGATTTTTAGACAATTTTTAAGAGAACAAAAATATAAAAACCCAAGAAGCAAATAAAATGGCATTGATTACAATAATCACTTTGACATGTGTACTTATTTAAGCAATAGAAATATTTTTGTGCAAATTTTTTTTTCATTATAAAAAATAATTTCTTTTTTATGAAAAAACTCCAATATTTTTGCGTTCTTTCAGAATTTCAACCGTTATTTTACACAACAACTTCAAATTTTTGAACACAAACTGTTTCATATATCATTTGCAATTCAATTGAAAACACAAAATGTCAAAAAAATAATTTTTTGTATTTATCAAGTGTTTTTTTTACATTTTGGTTGGTTAAAATTCACATCAGTAGCTACGGAAGCGGAAAAAAATAATTAGCTTTGAAATTTGTTACTTTTGACCATAATAAAAATACATTGAATAATTAATGTTGCCAATGGTTTCTTGAATGTTAATGATATTTTTCTTGCAATTAGATGTTACATGTATCCTCCAAGGGGCATTGCCTGGCTATTCATTCATTGAGAACCAAAATAAAATTTAATTTTTACCTCCATCCATCTTATTAACACGGTTCATGAGGTTATGAAGGATCTTTGTATTTGCAAATTTTTTAAAAGAATTTCTAAAAATTTTAAATTTGATTTGGAACCTTTAAATTATAATTTTTTCTTTAAATTACAATATT
>JAOXYJ010078788.1:0-11638 GCA_028566555.1 Lithophaga nigra
GAGTTCGGTATTTTGTTATTACCTTATTTATCAGGTTGAGAGTTGCGTTTATGAATTTTATGCACTGAATCAAATAAAAACAAGCTCAACACATTAACATTTGAAAACAAACGTAAGCGGGATATTTACAACATTATTTTTATCAGACATTCCTTTTACAAACTGTGCCATATATATCCCATATTTTTGTGTTTGATGTTATTACAACATTATGAACACAGTTACATGGACATGATTGCAGAGTAAGATGTTTAAACAATTAAATGTAAAATAAATTTTTAATGAAGTAATTAACTTTACTTTAAATTAAAAATATTTAAAAAAACAAAATTTCATCCATCCAAATTTCTCCCGTCGGACCAAGCTAATCACAAATCAACATAGACCACAGCCTAGGAAATGGTTTAACTAGAGCTCAATTTGTTATGCTACTTCCTTCAACAAATATCTAAGAATAAATCAAAATTGTTGATCAAATTATAGTTGTATTGTCCTTTATAGAGGTTTATATCTGCGGATTAGAAATTCAAAACGGGTGCCATTGCTAATGGCAGACTTTGGTCAGTAGCATATTTTTAGCTTCGTTTAACCAGATCAATAATACAGGCTGAAATTAGCCTCTAGTTTACTACTGACAAATTTTTTTACTAGTTTTCCACTATTTTTTGATACACTGGTGGAAGAAACAGGTCATGAAGTCCACATCTGTTAAGATTGTGTTTTGACTTTCTGTACGAAAGATCAAAGCTCCGTGGAAATTTCTTATACTACTTCCTTAAACAAATATCGAAGAATAAACCAAATTGCCGATAAAATTACAATTGTTTCGATCTCACAAATGAAACTTAGCATCTTTACTTAGATTTCTTGTCTTAATTGATTTGACATTCCACGGAATTGCCTTTTTCCCGGGCATTCCCACTTATAATGTGACGGATGCCGTCGACGCAGCAGGACATGCTTACTCTTCTACAGCACCTGGTGTCACCAACGGTTTTTGTAGGGGTTCACATTGTAAGTGCTTTAGTTTTGTGTCGTCTTGTTCTTGCTTTTCTTTTTCTTTTGTTTGCTTTTTTCTTCAGTGTATATTGTCTTCTTGTCATTTTCGTAGTTTTCCGTTTCTGTCTTCCCAATTTTGCAATGTCTATGGATTCTTCCTTTCTAAACTTGTTCCTTCGGTGTTCTATAGCCTATATTTTACAGGGGTTTATATCTGTTGAATTCAAGACGGTTGCCACTGCTGTACATGTTTAATGTAAGACTCTTTCTGAATATAAAGTTTAAAATTCCTCTCGAATACCACAGAATTCATTGAATCTTTTTTTCTACAACCTTTCCGATGTTAATTTTGATACCATATGTTTAGCCCTTGAGTAGAACTGATGAGACATTGTTTGTCGAAATGCGCATATTCTACACTAAAGACCACAGAATTCAGATGTTGTATGTTGGACGCGAATGCTGAATTGAGAAGGTTAGACCTCGGAATTTGAATGTGGAATATAAAACTCAAATGTTGAATGTTGAACTTGGCCAGTTAAACCTCAGAATGTTAAACTGTTAAATGTTTGAATGTTGGCCTAAGGACATAAGACCTCGGAATTCGAATGTAGAATGTTGGACGCCAATGTTGAATGTTGTACTGGGTCGATTAGACCTCTGAATTGGAATGTTGAAAGTGATCCGGAGCCATTACACATATGAATATGAATTTTGAATGATAAATTGGAAGTTCGGACTTCGAAATTCGAATGTTTGATGTTGAACTCGAATGTTCAATGTTTAGGTGGACCGTTGAAGAGATTTGGGGATATTTTTTAAATATTTAGTTGTAACTTTGAACTGCTATCAGAATGTATTTTCGACCAGGTAGAGCATAATGCAAAATGAATTTTATATTTAACTGATACTGGAGCTAAGGTAATATAGTTATCACAGTATAAGAACGGTAAGCTTTGACACAATAGATGCTACTGCTTACGTGAAAAGTTTTGCGTTGGAGTATTTTTTCCTTCTTTGGTATTTATTATTTTTTTCCTCTTTCGCGAATACTGTTATGGTAAAATATTAAAGGTGTTCCAATAAGTTTCCCAGGTAAAAACTGGCGAAAGTGACAATCTGTAATGATAATTTATTTCATTTTTGGGATTTCTGAAAGAGGCCTAATGGATTCATGGCTACTCGTCGTAGGTACACAAATCAAATACCTTCACCTTTTTTTTTTTGGAGGAATCTTCTTGACTGCCCGAATAGTACAGATGGTATTGCAAAGCATTATCTTTATCAGTTTCTGCCTATATAGAATACTCGCGGTACGACTAATTCGCAAAACGATCAGATATTAACTATCATATTGCAAATTCAGTTAACGTTAGGTGGACCTGTTTTGGTGAAAATCAATATGTGACTGTTTTACAAATTTCTGTCAGGTTTGGGTCCCAGTTTGGGGTACTAGTTCAATGTTTACAAAACAATGCATCCGCTCACTGGCGCACTTAGCATTAACTGAAGTTGCTATATTATATAACATTCCGACTACCACAAGTTTCACTATAATCAACAATTGAGTATATTGGTCTAAGCTCAAACTTAATTTGTAATGCTAGTAACAGAACCAGTAGAGATTATTTTTATCATCTCCATTAGATGCAAGAAATTGGTGCTAATCGTACTTTTCATTACCTATTCTAAATACTAAAAATAAATTTTACGTTATCTTGTAGATGCGATCTCCAATTTCCTTTTCAAATAAAGCTTTGCTTCTCCACATTCCTTACTAAATTTGTACATAAACATGTTCAAGTTTATGATGTAAACTGTGGAAGCAGTGTATGGATGCTGGAATTTTTTAAAAATTATATGGCCAGTACAGCACTGCATGTTTTTCTGATATTTAAATTGCATTAAACATTGTTTTACCAAACAAAGGTCACGTGTGCTTTTGTAATTACTTTGCATCCTTCGTCCGGTCATAAATTTGGAATCTTTCAGAATCTTTTATCTGTCAGTTTAACTGTTGAGCAGCTATAAAATAAGTTCATCGCATTTCTATTACGATAAGGTATCCACTATGACGTTTTAGGAACAACACTGCATTGTAAGGAAAATATACCCCCCCCCAGTTAAATCTGCAAAATTGCAATTCTTATGAGAAAGCAAAAGGGCACGTTATGATTGATATTTTTTACTAAGTATCACAAACTATAACTTGAGATAATTAAACACCAGAACAGTTTCATATGTTGCATTTTTCTAAGTGAAAAGTTTTGTAAAATGCAATTTTTAAGTCAGATATTTCAGTTATAGTACATATTTTTCGATCTACAATGTAAATATTTTTAACCGTTTCTACTATTCGCAATATAACTCTTCAGCATATAATATATTGGGGTTAATGATTCTATCGTTTTTATTAGCTTTAAACAAAAAAGTGGACCTTATGTCCTTAAAATACTGCATATTTTTCGAAATGGTAACGTTCTGAGCTGCACAAAGATTTTGCAACGTAATTCTATTGATAACGAGAATTTGAATTATACTTGAAAATACATGATTCCCTGTGTGGGTGCAAAGCATGACATTTAGAAGGACGTCATAGGAACAACTCTTTCAGGTTGTCACCGTGGCGTAACGTTATACTCGGCATGCTTTGTATGCTAGGCGATGGTGCCGTAAGAGGTCATAGCGACTTTAAAATACATTTATGCACCTGAACGGACGTCCGCTGGTTGAAAGATGTAAAATCGCTACCTCGGATCGATCCTAGAGCAACAGAATTTGAATTGTATTTGAAAATACATGATTCCCTGTGTGTGCAAAGCATGACGTTTATAAGGACGTCATAGGAACAACTATTCTAGGTTGTTACCGTGGCGTAACGTTATACTCGGCATGCTTTGTATGCTAGGCGATGGTGCCGTAAGGGGTCATAGCGATTTTAAAATATTTTTAATCAGAAAATTTTGTGGTTACGGTTTGATATACCCTTATACGGTCTAGTTTTGAATGCCCTTGACAAAAATTTATAATTCTATAGCATTTATATGCCTTTAACTCAACAAAAAAAATTATTTTATCCCACCACGGTCGTACAAAATATTATGATGAATATTAGTATTGTGTGATCATTATGTAAGACCAGTATTGCATTATTTATTATTCATTTTTTCATATATTTTCAGAGAGTCGATTTTTAAAAATATATTGCCAAATTTCTTAGTAGCAAATAAGTCGCTTTTTCTTGTTCTCTGTTGTCCGGAACTGTGTGCAAAAAATTATAGATAGTTTCCTCTTAACGAGTCGGATCCCGATTTTCATAAGGACCGCATGACGCTAGACGAGACGTAGAAAGATCGGAGGGATAATTCTTGTTGGACAATATCATCCCAGATAATTGAAACACTGTTTAAAAGTAGTCTTTATGGTTGATTTTTGAGTTTTCAAAAAGGATTACCGAAGTTACTTATCTATATATCCATGTGTGTGTGTGAAATTACCGTAGTTTACACACTAACACTTTCAAATCTATCTATACTGAAGCTTTATATCCACATATCTCTTTCAAGTTTGCTGACGTTATGTCCCGTGCATTTGTAAAAATCCTGCAAACTTTACCTTTATTTCTTGGCTGATTCAAACCATGAAGCTTTATATCAACAATGTCTTAGTCAGCTGTTAAAGCAGATAATTTTGTCAGGGAACATTGGAGTAAGTGTACTTGGGAAGAGAAGAGACTTATCGTTGTTAACGCGGCAGTATTTACAATACGTAAAAAATTATTGAAGTTTTATATCCATTAATCTCTGTCATGTTCTAGCGAGTAATTTTTTTTACATGTTAATTGTAATTATGCCCACTGAAGGTGCGAAACAATGCAAAATTATGCCTAGCATACGAGCACTTTATTCATTTATTGATTAAATCCAAAATTTTTACTGAATATATTCAGATTGATACAGATGGGTGCAGACATAACCTGAACAAAAGTTAACTTAAACTAGTCGAAATGACTGCCCTAAAGGACTGCTTCTAACCAAACCAGTAAGTTAACTTAGACATAGAACAGACATACATCTTGAATGCTTTTTTTCTAACTGTATTAACAGACCAGACCAGGGAGTAAGTTAACTTTACCGACCAGACCAGACCAGAGAGTAAGTTAACTTTAACAACCAGACCAGACCAGAGAGTAAGTTAACTTTACCGACCAGACCAGACCAGAGAGTAAGTTTGCTTTACCGAAAAGTTTTACTATATTATCAATCTTGTTCTTGGAATAAATTATAGATAGGACTTCGTGGTATTTAACTGAATAAAAAAATGCAAAAAGTACCACACTTAAATTTTGACCACCAGACCGCGGCTTCTGTGTTTACCTTACACTCTCTGAAACATACAAGTTTCCCATTTTCCGTTCGTTTATCGCTTTTCGTTCGATATATTTCGTTTATCCTTCGTTTGCACTGAAAACGTTGCCTTCGTTCTTTCGTGCAAATGAACGGCAACGGGATTCAATTAATCGTCTAAACGTACGAAAACAAAAATGCATTCGTGCAAACGAACGAATGAACGATAAAATCATCTAAACGAACGAAAGACGATAACAAATAGTGTAAAATTGCGAATAAAATATTTAAACCATGTAAATACAAGTAATGAGCACTATGTTCGGTTGTACAGTTTTTCACACAAAAATAAATATTATATTTGTAATGGATCGGAGTTGGTGAAATAATCTTCCCCGATTATGCATGGCCTTCCCCCATGTTATATATAATAGGAATTATTATAAACGTATTCTTCGTTTTTTAATAATCCAACAAAATTATTTTAAATATTAAAAACTTTTATTTCTGTACTACATGTATTAAAATATAACAATTCATATATATCCTTATCTCTTAATTTCTGTTGTGTTAAAACGAAATGCTAGCCTGGATTTAGAGTTGTAAGGTCTGTCATAAATCAATGCCTGGGCCAGTTCTGATATGTAACTGTCGACTGAGGCTGCTGTCTATCATGAATGATCAGATTAGGTCTTTCCCTGGTCCCGGTCTTATATGTAGGTCTGAATTGAGGCTGCGGTCTGTCATGAATGTTCAAATTGTCTCTATTCCTGGTCCCCGTCTGATATATAAGTCTGGATTGAGGTTGCGGTCTGTCATGAATGATCAAATTAGGTCTATTCCTGGTCCCGATGTGATCTGTAGGTCTAGATTGAGGCAACGGTCTGTCATGAATGATCATATTAGGTCTATCCCTGGTCCCGGTCTGATATCGATGTAGGTCTGAATTGAGGCTGCGGTCTGTCATGAATAATCAAATTAGGTCTATCCCTGGTTCCGGTCTTATGTGTAGGTCTGAATTGAGGCTGCGGTCTGTCATGAATGCTCAAATCATCTCTATCCCTGTCCCGGTCTGATATCTAAGCCTGGATTGAGGCTGCTGTCTGTCGTAAATGCTCAAATTAGGTCTATCCCAGGTCTCGGTCTAATATGTAGGTCTGAATTGAGGCTGTGGTCTGTCATGAATGATCAAATTAGGTCTATCCCTGGTCCGGTCTGATATGTAGGTTTGAATTGATGCTATGGTCTGTCATGGATGATCAAATTAGGTCTATCCCTGGTCCCGGTCTGATATCTAAGTCTGGATTGAGGTTGTGGTCTGTCATGAAAGATCAAATTAGGTCTATCCCTGATCCCGGTATGATATGTAGGTCTGAATGATGCTGCGGTCTGTCATGAATGATCATATAATCTATATCCAAGGTCCAGATCTGATATGTAAGTCTGGATTGAGGCTATGGTCTGTCATGAATGATCAAATAAGCTCTATCCCTGGTCTTGGTCTGATATGTACGCCTTGATTGAGGCTGCATACTGTCATGAATGATCAAATAAGCTCTATCATTGCTACTGGTCTGATATATTAGTCTGGATTGAGGGTGCTGTCTCTCATGAATGATCAAATTAGCTCTATTCCTGGTCCCAGTGTGATCAGTAAGTCTGGATTGCTTCTACGGTCTGTCATGAATGATCAAATTAGGTTTATCCCTTGTCCCGGTCTGATATGTAGGTCTGAATTGATGCTGCGGTTTGTCATGAATGATCAAATAATCTATATCCAAGGTCCCGATCTGATATCTAAGTCTGGATTGAGGCTGCGGTCCGTCATGAATGATCAAATAAGCTCTATCCCTGGTCTTGGTCTGATATGTAAGCCTTGATTGAGGCTGAGTACTGTCATGAATGATCAAATAAGCTCTATCCCTGGTCTTAGTCTGATATATAAATCTGGATCGATGGTGCTGTCTCTCATAAATGATCAAATTAGCTCTATTCCTGGTCCTGGTGTGATCTGTAACTGTGGATTGAGGCTACGTTCTGTCATGAGTGATCAAATTAGGTCTATCCCCGGTCTCGGTCTGATATGTAGGTCTGGATTGAGGCTGCGGTCTGTCATGAGTGATCAAATTAGGTCTATTTCTGGTCCCGGTCTGATATATAGGTCTAAATTCAGGCTGCAGTCTGTCATCAGTGATCAAATTGGGTCTATCCCTGGTCCTAGTCTGTTATGTAAGCCTGGATTCAGGCAGTGGTCTCCCATAAATGATCAAATTAGGTCTCTACCTGACCCCTGTCTGATAGATATGTCTGAGTTGTGGCTGTTGTTAGTCATGAATGATCATATTAGGTCTATCCCCGGTCCTGGTCTAAAATATAGGTCTCAATTGAGGCTGCGGTCTGTCATGAAGGGGCAAGCAAAAAATAGCTCTTTCCCTAGTCCTGTTCTGATATGTAGGTCTGGATTGAGGCTGCAGTATGTCATGAATGATCAAACTATCTGTTTCCCTGGTCCCGGTCTGATATGTAAGTCTGAATTTAAGCTGTAGTCTGTCATGAATGATCAAATTAGCTTTTTCCCTGGTCTGATACATAGGTATAGATTGAGGCTGCGGTCTGTCATGAATGATCAAATTAGCTCTTTCCCTGGACCCGGTTTGATATCTAAGTCTAGCTATGAGGCTACGATCTGCCATGAATTATCAAATTAGGTCAATCCCTGGTCCTGGTCTGTTATGTAAGCCTTGATTGAGGCAGTGGTCTGTCATAAATGATCAAATTAGGTCTCTCCCTGATCCCTTTCTGATATGTTTGTCTGAATTGTGGCTGTGGTTAGTCATGAATGATCAAATTAGGTCTATCTCTGGTTCTGGTCTAAAATGTAGGTCTGAATTGAGGTTGCGGTCTGGCATGAAGGAGCAAACAAAAAATAGCTCTTTCCCTGGTCGTTGTCTGATATGTAGGTCTGGATTGAGGCTGCAGTCTGTCATGAATGATCAAATTATGTGTTTCCCTGACCCCGGTCTGATATATGAGTCTGGCTTGAGGCTACGGTCTGTCATGAATGATCAAATAAGCTCTTTCCCTGATCCCGGTCTGGTAGGTAGGTCTGATTGAGGCTGCCGTTTGTCATGAATGATCAAATTATGTGTTTCCCTGGTCCCGGTTTGATATGTGAATCTAGATTGAGGCTGCGGTCTGTCATGAATGATCAAATTAGGTGTATCCCTGGTTCAAGTGTGACCTGTAAGTCTGGATTGAGGCTGCGGTCTGTCATGAATGATCAAATTAGTCTATCCCTGGTCCCGGTCTAATATGTACGTCTTAATTGAGGCTGTGGTCTGTCACGAATGATCAAATTAGCTCTTTCCCTGGTCCCGGTCTGATATCTAAGTCTAGATTGAGGGTGTGGTCTGTCATGAATGATCAAATTATCTCTTTCCCTGGTCCCGGTCCGATATGCAAGTCTAAATTGAGGCTGTGGTCTGTCATTCATGAATGATCAAATTAGGTCTATTCCTGGTCCCGTTCTGATCTGTAAGTCTGCTTTGAGGCTGTGGTCTGTCATGAATGATCAAATTAGCTCTATCCCTGGTCCCGGTGTGATCTGTAAGTCTGGATTGAGGCTGCGGTCTGTCATGAATAATCAAATTAGGTCTATCTCTGGTCCTGGTCTGATGTGTAGGTCTGAATTGAGGCTGTGGTCTGTCATGAATGATCAAATTAGGTCTATCCCTGGTCCCAGTCTTATATCTAAGTCTTGATTGAGGTTGCGATCTGTCATGAATGATCAAATTAGGTCCATACGTGGTGTATGACTCAAAGATAACATTCGTATAACACTTTTACTGAGATGTTCGAGGTGTATGACCCCTAATTTACGTTCATATTACATTGGTACTGAGATGTTCAAGGTGTACACGTATGACCACTAGATAACGTTCATACAAAAGTGGTACTGCGATGTTTGAGGTGTATGAACCCATAGTAACGTTCATATAATACTGGTACTCAGATGTTCGAGGTGAATGACTTCTATATAACGTGTTATAATACTGGTACTGAGTTTTTCGATGTGTATGACCCCTAAAAACGTGCATATAACACTTGCACTGAGATGTTCTACTTGCATGACCACTAGATAACGCTTTCACAACACTGGTACTGAGATGTTCGAGGTGTATGACCTCTTGATAACGTTCATATAACACTGCTACTGTGATGTTCAAGGTGTACGCCCCTCATATAACGTTCATTTAACACTGGTTCTGAAATGTTCGAGGTGAATGACCACTAGATACATTCCTAAAACACTGATACGGAGTTGATCGAGGTTTTTACCTCTACTTAACGTTCCAACAACACTGGTACTGAGAATTCTAGGTGTATAACCCCTAAAAACGTTCATAAAACACTGCAGGTACTGAGTTTTTCATGGAGTATGACCCCTAAATAACGTTCATATAACACTGCTAAAGAGATGTTTTTGGTGTATGACCCCAGATAACGTTCATATAACAGTGGTACTTAGATGTTCGAGGAGTATGACCTCTAAATAACGTTTATATAACACTTCTACTGAGATGTTCGACGTATTTAAAAACTACACCACGGTTTTCCTATTTTCGGATACAACTTTTGATTCATGGTAGTCAGACTGCTGTGTGTATCCTCTCACGGTAGTGACTTCACCGCAAATTTCCCTAATGTAGATAACGTTCCTACAACACTTGCACTTAGTTGTTCGAGGTTTATGACCCCAGATAAAGTTCATATAACACTGGTATTGAAATGTTCGATGTGAATGACCGTTAGAACAAAATACATTCCTAAAACACTGGTACTGAGTTGTTCGAGGTTTTTCCTCTAGTAAACGTTCCAACGCCACTTGTACTGAGATGTTCCACGTGTATGACCACTAGATAACGTTCACACAACACTGGTACTGAGATGTTCGAGGTGTATGACCCCATGGTAACATTCATATAACACTGGTACTGAGATGTTCAAGGTGTATGACCCCAGATAAAGTTCATATAACACTGGTACAGAGTTTTCGTTATGTATGACCCATAAAAAGTGCATATAACACTGGTATTGAGATGTACGAGTGTATGACTCAAAGATAACGTTCATATAACACTTTTACTGAGATGTTCGAGGTGTATGACCCCTAATTAACGTTCAAAACACAGGTGCTGAGATATACACTGGTACTCAATTTTCTAGGGGTATGACCCCTAAAAACCGTTCATATAACACTGGTACTGAGAAGTTCGAAGTATATGATCTCCCAGATAACGTTCATATAACACTTGTACTGAGATGTTCGAGGTGAATGACCCCTAATTAACGTTCATACAGCACTGGCATAAAGATGTTCAAGGTGTATGAGCACGAGATAATGTTCATACAACACTGGTACCGAGATGTACGAGGTGTATGACTCAAAGATAACGTTCATCTAACACTTTTATTGAGATGGTCGAGGTGTATGATCCCTAATTAACGGTCATATTACATTGGTACTGAGATGTTTGAGGTGTATGACCTCTAAAAAAACGTTTATATAACACTTTTACTGAGATGTTCGACGTATTTAAAACTACACCACGGTTCTCCTATTTTCGGATACAACTGGTAGTCAGACTGCTGTGTGTATCCTCTCACGGTAGTGACTTCACCGCAAATTTTCCTAATGTAGATAACGTTCCTACAACACTTGCACTGAGTGGTTTGAAATTGTTTACCTCTAGATAACGTTCCAATAACACTGGTACTGATATGTTTGAGGTGTATAACCTATGAATATCGTTCATATACATTGGTACTGAATTTTTCAAAGGGTATGATACCTAAATGTTTTTGATAAAACACTTGTTCTGAGATGTTTTACGTGTATGACCCCTACATAGCGTTCACACAATACTGGTACTGAGATGTTCGAGGTGTATGACCCCTTGGTAACGTTCATATAACATTGGTACTGAGATGTTCAAGGGGGTATTATCCTCATATAAGGTTCATATGAAACTGGTTCTGAAATGTCCAAGGTGAATGATCACTAAATGCATTCCTAAAACACTGGTACTGAGTTGTTCGAGGTTCTTTACCTATACTTAACGATCCAAAACACACGTGCTGAGATGTTTAAGGTGTATATGTAAGCGATAATTTGGTCCTGGTAAAATGAGTCTGGGTGGACTAATGTCCCTAGGAAAATAGATCCATGGTGTCAAATTTTCCTAGTAAAAACATTCCAGGTGATAGTAATCTTAGTCCGAGGATCAATTTTA
>JAOXYJ010079005.1:0-11630 GCA_028566555.1 Lithophaga nigra
CAAACAACAGCAATGCAATGTCATAAATACAAGACATAACAGATACTAGTACCTCAATATGTCAGAGAAGAGATAACGGGGTAATAAACAAAAAGAGCAAACAACAGCAATGCAATGTCATAAATACAAGACATAACAGATACTAGTACCTCAATATGTCAGAGAAGAGATAACAACGGGGTAATAAACAAAAAGAACAAACAACACCAATGTCATAAATACAAGACATAACAGGGTAACTTGCTTTCAAAAATGCAATAGACAGTAACATGTTTTTAAACCAGCGTGACACATAACAAGAAGTTTGTATCATAAAGAAAAAAGACAATAAACAAATATGACAAAAACAGCACATCAGTGAGATGACAAAAGGATAATAAATACACAAAATTGTAACAGGTTTATAAACATGCCTTATCTCAAAGTCTTTAAGAATGGAGGTAAATAAACAAAACATGTCAACAACAACATACTAAAGAGATGACGACAGGGAAAAATGACTCTCACCGTAACATCAGTGTCATAAAAACAAAACGTAACTCACAACATTGATATATAACCTATTAACAAAATTTATTGAATGATTTCTTACAGCCCTAATTTGAAAAGAAATACTGGCCATATTTGAGGTACAACGAGACTGCATGGCCAAGATAACAGATTGTTCATGTAACATGAGGACAAAATGAAGTACAAACCATTACAATTTAGTAGGATTAAATAACCCTTGGTGGTGGTATGCTTCACCGTCTCTGTTTATTTACTGCTGTTGTATCCATAGTGCCTTTAGTCATTATTTGTTGAATGCATTAAGTTATAAAATTTCATCAGTAAATTTCATATTTTCTTTTGTATCACTATACTCTCAAACACCATATAACTATTCAATCACATCTCTACATAAAAGCTTACAAAAAGCACCAATATACGTAACATCTATAAAAGTAATAACCTATCTTTTACACTGTCATGGCGTCATCATCTTGCGGTCTACGATCATAGAACAATCTGAGTTTATTATGGAGTATATGATCACTAACACTAAGTCGTTTTGACAAAATTAACGGCCGTGAGACCTCGGTTTTGTTCTCTGTTACCGGGAGAGGTGCTAGTCTTCTAGGTCCACGTCTACCATAGCCTCCAAGATGGTGGCCGTAATACCGGTCACAGAATGGATCGTCGGATCTCTCGGCTGATAGTCCTTTTATCCCAATAGCCTCTGTAGAATAGGCTTTAAATTTTCCTAACGTATTCTCCTTTTTCTTTGTAACAGACACTTTGTAAGATAGGAATGGCAGTTCATCCATATTTGGATATTTTTTCAGAATACGTTCTAAATCTCTCTCTACAATGGCTTTCTTGTGTTGTAGCATTCTCAGGGCATCATTCTTGTACCGATATATCAGTTTTTCCTGAACTTTCAATTGCTTATCCAACATTCGGTTTATAACTTTAACTTTAGATCGTGCATCTGAGTCCAGTTTATCATATATGGTCGGTAAACAAACATTATTTATCGGTGGTGCTGCTACAGAAAGTCCGCCACCCTCCTGTAACAGAGGTGAGTTTAGATTTCCATCCTCCATGGCAACATTACTGGTTTAATTCCAAACAATTCAGTATTTCATCTAACATTTTACAATCAATGTTTCCATGATAACTTTAATGATTACGTCTCCATTTCGAATTAAATTTTATGTAAATATGATTAAAGGATCTCTATAAGATAGACAATCTTAAAAAGCCAACATCTCACCACAGAATTAGCCTTTTCACAACTTGAAGCTTTCCGTGCTAATATTGACAATTTAAAAATCGACTTGAGATGGCAGGGGGTTCTGATGAATAAGAGCACTCAGTTATGTTGACATTTGTTCGATCTCCGTGTGGTTATAATTACATATTTGTACGATAGTATGGTTATATCAACAAAAAATACATTTAATAAATTCTTCTAAACATCAGTGAAATGCACGGTCTGTTAATTTCTACATGTTAGGTACAGATAAATTTCATAGCTACATTCAAACAGTCGTAATATATTTATTGATCTACGGCAAAGATATAATTTAACGGGTTTCATTCAAATACCAAGACTTACTTTTTTAATTTGTGAATGCATTTATATGATGATTAATGATATACAAGGAAATCTCATAAATCTGAACGAGTTAAATACAGTTATTAAAAGGTTGTTTTTACCTTTGTCAGGTATGTATCTGACACTATGGTTACCTTTTAATAAAACAGTATATACCCGACATCTAATATCACTTGTCATAAGGAATGATAAAGTGTCTGTATTATTGATGCAGTAATTAACGTATCTATGGATTAATGATTTTAGATCTTAATTTAAGTTGTTATCGTCTAAACGAAATTTGCATCGACAATAGTCCTTAAGCCAAAACTGAGAAGTAGAAGCAAAGAAATCTCTATAGTAGATCTATACAGAAAACAACAGCTTCTCGAAAGAATTTAATACAAATACAAATTTCACAGGCCCACAGAAGGCAATCACAAACTACAATGTAATTTCTAATTCCCGAGTGAAGGGAGACTGGATTCGCCTGTATGTATTCCTGTAGGTCAAAATCCAATATGGCCATCACCGAAGACCATACTTAAAATAACAAAAGTCTTAATTGAAAATCTAGGCAGATTTAAGCAGAATGTTACACGATTATAGGGTCAAAAAGTGTTTTTTTCTTTCTATTGCATTTACGTCTGACCTGAAATTAAAAGTTGTTACAGAATTTAGCACAAAATACTTTTTGTTATGTCGATAAGTATCGTCTGTGACTAGTAAATATTCTCTAATATAAGACCACTCAAAAAGTTAAAAACATTTGACGTGTTTATCTGAGGTTGGAAAACTTACAAACGTCACTTTTCAAAATACCAGTATTATCTGGTAATTGAGTGAAAGCATAACCTCTTAATATATTAATATCGGTGCTGAGTTACGATTGAAGTTAGAACTGGACCTTGCTAATTTACAGATAAAGTTAGAACTATAAGATGCCTAACTTACAAATACAATTAGAACTATTTAAAAACTTCCTAACCTGCAAACGAAATTGGAGCCATAAGCTGCCTAACCTACAAATAATATTACAGCTATAAGGCTACCTAGCTTACATAATTTCCTGTATCGTACATGTGTAGTCATTACCGTTTTCCATAACTGCTTTGCGTCTTTTACTTGTTTTATACACGTGGCAATGCGACGGATAACACATGTGTAGGAGGATATGCTTACCCTTTCGGAGCACCCGGTTTTTTTGTTTTTGTTTTTGAGTTCGTATTGCCCTACATGTATGTTTAGTTTTTAATGGTGTGTCTGTTTGTCTCCTCGGTCTGGTCGTTGGTGTTTGTTATTTGATGATAACGGTCTTGTCGTCTGGATATTTGATTCAGTGACCTTGTCTTGTCCTCTGGATATTTGATTTAGTGACCCTGTCTTGTCCTCTGAATATATAATTAAGTGACCTTGTGTTGTCCTCTGGATATATGATTAAGTGACCTTGTGTTGTCCTCTGGATATTTGATTTAGTGAATTTCATTATCTTCTCATTCTATGATATAAAGTTTGAACTTTAATATCAGGACTTGAAAATAAAGTTAAACTGCGATTAAAGTTAGAATAATGATGGGCTCGTGTATTAATAAATATAAAACAATGAACTATTATGAAATCTGGGATATTTTAATGTGAAGTCTGAAATGCTACTGAACTATTAACAAACATCAGTTTAAGGACGTACTAGAGACATAGTTGACAACAGTTCACACACCACTGTGTGTTCACACAACCCTTCGAATATAAGGGGAGGTAATACACCCATGATGTATGATATTTTAATTTGTCATCAGATTTGTCATGAAGCTCTAATAATGTCGAACAAGAATACCACGACCTCATGAATAGATGACAACACAAGTTTTTAATTAGATTTGCCACTGAGTTTATAAAAGGGGAGACATTGAACTTTGTCGGAACTATAACAAATCATAATATTTATCTTTTGAGATTGAATTTAAATGTTAATTTGTCATATTGTAATTATTATGGTTTATAAAACTTTTACACAGTCCGACCTTCATATGTATATCTGAATTAACAATACTGAGAAGTTAAATCTTTTAAGGTATTTCATTGTCAATGAAAGGAAGAAATATAATTGGCAAAATTATTGTAGATTTAATTCAATCCTTTTTAAGCATAAGATGATTGACGTAAGATATTTAAGTTCATAATCTGTCATATTTTTGGCTAGTGGTCTAAAATCAGACTAGAGGGCTTGTCCATAAGAAGTGTTTTTGGTCTTGTGAGAAAAACACGAGATCATGTGTTGTGTTAGCAAACAACTTAGAACAATTTTACCAAAAATATGGACTAGGCAGTGAATTAAATAATATGTTTCGATCCAGATGATAAAAACATGGATATTTCGACACGTATATGCGGTTTTTGTAGAAAGGAATAATTTCGTATTAAATATATAAGATAAGAATGGATCTAAGGAATAGTCGTCTTCACAGTAACTCGTATCCTGATATTCTACACACTGGATTATTACAGGGTGAACCATACAATATGACTGGTGTTATACACAGCGCCCGAGATTCCTACATTCCGAAACCACCCATGGTTGTGTATAATCCATATGCCAGTGAACTGGATCACTTAGATAAAACTATATTCTTAGAAAAGAGGATGAGGATACAAGAAAATATCATAAATAGACACAAAACTGAAGCTGAGCGATCTCTGGTCCGAGAGAAAAACGTTCATAAACAAGAGAAAATATTGACTAAGCGTCAGAGTACAAACAATCAAGGAAAGAAATCGTATTCGGACATGTTTAATAAACAAAATAATAAATCTAACAAAGGAAGTGAAAATAAAAATTCTTCAACTTTGGAAGAAGTTTGGCTTCCTAAAGATATATCTGGCGACATTCATGAAAATCTATTGGATTATCCAGAAACTTTAGATACAGCACGTGGAAAAGCTAAATATGCTCTTGTACGTTTGAATAGTACGGTGAACCTAAATGCATCACAAATGTACGTTGGAAGTGTACAACCTATGGTAATACCGACATCGTACAATAATCGGCCAGTGGATCAAGTTATTCCAAAACCATACAACAGTCAACCGACTGACGTTATTCCGACATCATACAACAATCAGCTGGTTGATCAGATGATATCTGCATCGAATAACAAACAATCAGTTCATCCAAATAACTTCATTGGTTCTGAAAATCGTGCAATACTGGAAAAAGTAAATGGTATCCAAAATGGTCAAAACGAAACAGCAACACAAGTCCAGAATACACCTGAAATTAACCCTGTAAGCAATACAAAAGTTACCGATAACAACCTTAAGAAGTTAGCGAAGAAAAATTCGAAAATAACTCTAGACGATTTAAATGTTCCAGAAAATACAAAGCATCCTTTAATGTCCAGAAAATCTAAACAAAAGATTTCAAACAAGGCTGTGAATGACGAAAACGAGAACGTTAGTAATCAAGAATTAGACCAGAGAACAAAAACTGAACGTAGGGAACGCCGACTGTCACGTGATACAAATCAGTCATATTCCAGGAAAAGCTCAGTCACCAACAGTCGACAGTCTACTCATAGTTGGGGTAATAAAAGCTCTCATTTGGACACACCTCTTTCAATGTATACGACAGATTCGCTGGGTGGAAATGTAAGCCCCGTTGCAAAACGAAGCCGTATTAAAAAGGATGTAAAACCAAAGAATTTTCCTGACGATGAATTGCGAGAAAACAATTCTTCAAAAAATGTGGAAATAACGAAAACAGAAAAAAGGTCGTCGGTAAAGAAAAAAGAAATTCGACAGACAGGTAATCCCGAAATGAACAGTGATGTTATTAAGACAGATAATAAGCAGCCGACGAAAAAGTCACAGAAATGTGTTAAAGCAAATGATGTGACAAGACCAGATAATTCTGGCATTGACAGAGATATTAAGAAAGCAGATGACAAAACGACGACCAGGAAAGATAAAAACAGGGAACCAGGTAACAAAACACCCGGTCCATCTGAAACCCTTTTAACGTCTGGCTCTTCTCAAGTACAGAAAGGTTCTAGTAAATATAGTGCTCCGGAAACAAACAAATCTCAGGACAAAACATCCAATGTCAATAATGTAAAACCAAGCAAGCAGAGTAAATCTTACGATCAAAAGGCGAAAACGGTGGCCAGAAACCGGAATCTGAGGAAAACCGATTCCTTTAAAATGATGGGAAATAGTTCACACTACTTTGGATATTGTTCTGTTGAAGATGGACAGGCCAAAGTGCCCAAGTCTATTTTAAAGAAATCCAACAGGAAACCAGACAGGCCGGATACTGCTTAGAATCAAGTGAATGTTTGTTGACATATATTTTGCTCAATAATTTCTTTCATCAAATAATCCTATTTTGCAGAGAATTTATGGATTTTTCAAACAATCACTTTAAATATTATGCAATCTTTTGTTTCAAATACTTTTGCTTTCACATTTAACGAAGTTTATTAAAATTTAAAACTACATTCGTTAAACTTCGAGCCCAACTATCAAAACAAAAGAACGGAAAAATTGAATACCTGTAAATAGCTGCTTTACTTTTTTTACGATAATTTATGGAAACTTTCCTACAATGATATTCAATCTTGTGTTTAAATTTTTTACGAACACGTGACACGTTTTTGTTTTGTGTGTGGTTGTTAAGCGATTAGAGATTATTTCATGTAAATCCCTGTATTTATAAATCCATTCCAATGTGTTTTGTTCACTTAAACAAAGTACATTATAAAAAGTTATTATCCTATATGATTATTAAAATCTTATTTTTACGATATAATCATATACTTACTATGTGCACGAGTACAGCCAAGATAGATGGCATGTTGCCATAAAAAGAAATAATAAAATGATTTAATTTTTTAGGGTTATACTTAAATTTTTAGAGGTAATTTATTGATATATACTTTTAAAACTGTTGTCAGTATTATTTCAGCAATATCGAGGCGAGAGACATATAAAAAAATATTTCTGTGAGGTCAAACTAAATGTTCCCAAATATATTAGGACATTATTTAAATTACTGTATTGAGAACAGCAAAACGAAGTTTGCTCTTCTTCTTCCCTTACAAAAATACCTGTATAAATGTACATGTATTACTTAACGAAAGTAGACAAATGTGAAAAAATACTGTGTATTTTTCTTAACTCTATTTCTAAACTACGATTATTTCCGGAGTTCCGTATTTTACCAGAACTAATCCTATATTTGGCTGACATAATGGTTACAAAAAACAATCACTAAGATATAAACAGACAGTTTGTGGCTTAATTTCAAACTGTGTTAAACGCCCATTTTAGAAATTTGTCCAGTTTGTGTGGAGACCAGAATTGGTGTTGGGAAACCTAACAAAACCAACAACTTGTGACAAATAGACATAAACTTAAGGCAGTTAGGTGAAAGAAAATGTGGGTTAGATTTCTTACTATTTTTTCAGGCCAAATCATTTACGAGACCGGTCGCACAGTCGAAAACGCTTGTATTTTTGGGGGTTGTATACTAGTAAAAATTACAATTAGATAATAGCCAGATTCAAACTCTTAAGTACAAGTAATCGTCGTATTATGTAAGGGTGGCGATGGTTCAGGACATTTAACCTCACAGGGCGGATTACCTTTCAACTGACCTTCAGCGTAAAATCTAACGGTAGTGACTCCATCAAGTCATGTTTTGTCGACAACTGTAATCACAAAATACGACATCTCGGACAAATGGATGTAAAACGAATAAACATAATTGTTTTAATTGCATATTTGACTATATTGCACGCAATTTCAAGAATAAAAAGTTGGTGTGTTAGCTATAACAAGCACCATTATATTTCAGAAAAACTGAACTCATACAGTCATAGCATCTTCATCCTCTTCAGTCCTTTTTAAGCTTCCACCAAGTAAATCTAAATTGGCCATTCCTGAAACTAGACAGTTTTCACTAGCACTCATTACTCTAGTAAGTTCTAATCCCCGTGATCTGTCCTTTGACCTACCAGGACGATATCCTGCCATTCTTACTGTTTTAGTTCGAGATGGTTTAACTGGCATATGATGGACATAGAACCGCGAACAGAAGGGATTATCATCCTTTTCCGATGCCAGTCCCTTCATTTCCATCGGTGTGGTTGTATATCCTGTTGGAGTATGTATATGGTGGTGTTTCTTCCTCAGAGTCTTTAGTTGCATTTGTGTATCCATATATAGCATGTCGTCCATGTTTGGAAGATGGCGCCGTATCTTGCGCAGGTCTTTGCGAACACGTTCTTTTTCATGTTTATGACAAACCTGAGCACGTAGCTGATATTTGTTTAAAATATTTTCCTGTATTTTCAATCTTTGTTCCAGTAACTTATTAATGACACGAGTTTTCTCTATTGTATCAGCGTCCAATTTGTTATAAATGTCTGGTAAACATGCGTTATTCACAGGGGGCGCCGCTACTTTGGAACTGCAGATTCTGTCCATAATCCAATCAGAACTCATTTTGATATTCTCAATTTTGGCAAACTGTTATAAATTAAAGGTGTTCGTTAACGTTACGGTATTCTAATTAATTAAACAACCCCGTAAGTTCCTAGCCTTAATGTACGTTTCCGTTGGTAATCTGTATTTCCAATGAATCAGTCCGTTACTATACAACTTTCTCTAATTGTATTTCGCTTTATAAATAAGAGTTGCTATAATATATTTAATTAAATCTCAGAGATGACGTGACGTTTTTTTTAATTAAACAAGAGTCAATGGTACATTGTCGTTGAGAACAATTACATATCTGTACAATCCACCGATCCTATTTTCTACATTAAATATTGTCATACAATTCATTTCTTTGTTGCTTTCTTGATTTTTCCATATTTTATTTATTTTCCGTACATGTATTGTTGGTCTTTCAGTTTCATATAGCAATAGAATAGCTTTATCAAAATAAGTGATTCAAGATAACATCGTCAAGAGCTGTATAAACAAGGCGTAATAACATAGACACTGCTTATCCCCATGTGTGTACATCGCTGCTCAGTTTAAGTACATGTTGAGGAGTTCGTGAATAAGTTTTTAAACTCGAGTGCAAATCATTTTACTAATCCCGAATATTTTTATTGCTAGCTGGAAAAATCCTGGCTTGTATAGACTAAAGAATGTTGTCCAAACTTTTATAATGTCAGAAATAAATTCTGAATTATTGATGGAGAGCTTTTAAAAGCCTGTTCAATTAGTTGTAATAAATTACTTAAATAGTGTATTCCACTTAAAGCCCATCACGAGAGTTGCTATATATTATCCCGGACAACAATTTATCAAGAGACATCCCGAGAAGATTTACATGTATCATGAATCACGTCGTTTGTTTGTTTTTAAATAAATTCAATTTGCATACAGGTTTAATGGCTATTTAAATTGAATGATACCAATAACGGGAATGTAACAGACTTTGATTAGCCGTCTATATAGGGAAAGGAATTTATCAATTAACCGACCGTAACTGTTAAAACGACACGTTTTCCCTAATTAATTTCCTAAATGAATCTGTGATCATTCATAAAGTTTCTTCTTATCAAACAATGGAAACTAAATAAGGCATGCATGAAGTCAGCATCAGTAACATTTTTGTAGCCAGTAAATGTTCTATAATATATGTCAAAGACATGAAACTCAAGAGGCTCATCTTAGCTGGTAATGACCGGTCATAAGAAATTGAAAACATGACACAAACAAAATTTTCCACAAATTCTCATGTAAAACTGTATCCCATAGAACAGAGACTTCGTAAAGGATTCACGAACAGTTCTAGGCTTGAATGGGTCGATGGTTTACGAGATTTAAGTCTTCGGACCACAGTTCCTGTAGGGTTTTATGTTGCTGTCCTGGACTTCAGATTGACGTGAAAAACATACTTTGAAAAAAATAATTAACTATTGATTATTCATGAATTTTAATTTGTGAGAAGGAAAAACAGAGAATGACCCAAATCCAACATATCCCATGTGCCACCACCTGCATGATTCTTATAGAGACCAGTACTTAACACGTCTTATTTGTTTCAATGGTTTCTCAACCCAAGGGTAGCTGGGGTATAAAAGTATGACTACCTGGAATTATCCCGTCCCGCTTTAAGACCCGTGCTGAGGGGAAGTCCGTTTGGCTGTGCGGGATGTATAAATACGCAGTCACGTCAGGTCTGACTGGAGACGTTGAATCCAAAGCACGTGTTGGGAGAATGCCACACTCTTTGCACATTAAACAATCCTAGCAACAAGCTTTCGGAAGATTCTTAGGTGACCTGTTGTTAGGCTAAATTCCTGACCCTACCCAATACGCCCTCGTTTTCCAGTGACAATTAAAATTATACGCCCCTTCTCCCGGTCTACCCACAAGTTTTTCAGATCCTACCAACTGATATATTGTTAACTTGTGCTCATACTGAATATGCATATAAAAATTTATCGCCGGACGTTAAACAAACAACAATCAATCAATCAGTGGTTTCTCGAGAACAGGTCTATCTTATGTAAACTATGTCTTGTGCTAGCACCATTTGGATCAAAACTACAGTTTGAAAAGAACCATCCAGTTATTATTCATGACCAGTTATGGTTTAATTGTCTCGGTTGTTCCTAAATATTTTCCCTATAAACTCTGATATAAAACTAGAGGAACTGTGAGCTCAGCTCACTAATTGATACCCCCACTTCCATGTACCCATCTCATTGCATTATTTAGTAAATGTTATTTTAATGTATGTTAATAACCGGAATTATTTTTCTTCGTGCACATCCTCAGATGGTATTCTACCTTTGTGCAAAGTTTCGTTAAAATCCACTAAACCATGTAGGAGCAGACGCGTTTACGAGGTTTTTCCGATTTCCTGGGCTGAAAAATGGCAAAGTCCATATTTTTTGGCCAGAATACGACAAACTGGCATTATTTTTTTTCATGTACATCCTCACATGATATACTGCCTTTGAGCACAGTTCGTTGAAATCCACCTAACCATGTAGGAGGTGATGCGGTAACAAGGTCTATGGACGGACGGACTGACAGACAGATATGGTGAATCCTATATGGCCCAAACTTTGTTTGCGGGGGTATAACCAGCGGTCGCAGCCCTCTTGGATTTCTGAATGGTACGTATATAGTGGATTATTCAAGGAAATGTCCAGAGATATTACAGATGAGGCTAAATATGAACGGAAATTGATGTTAATAGCTGATGTGGTCCTTCGGACTACGTAAACCAAAAAATCTCGTGCTCTCTTCCGTCAGATCATCGGCTTCAAAATGTCCCATTGATGAAGTTATAAAAGGATACACGAGACATATAATGAGGGGGGTCTATAATGCCAGAGATTGGTTACTCCTTTAATTTGCCATATTATACACTGAAATATCACACGGTCCCTTCTTTACTTTGCGCACTTCTTTCTGCGAAATTGACACAATTCTTCCAAATTAAGTTTGTTTGATTCCTAATACATAATTCTTTAAAATGAAGTTTGTTTGATTCCTAATATATCTAGCAATAGGGTTTTAAAGG